>NQII01001328.1:218255-268919 GCA_002778355.1 Clitarchus hookeri
GGGGGGGGGGGGGGAGCACCTGCTGACGGAACAGTGGACGGATGACCACGGCCTTGCCTCCCTGCACTCGGCGCCTATGCTTTTTATAATGTACTCGCAACAAACAAAAGCTTTTATATCTCGCACCTGCTCGAACAAAATCTCACTAAAATCTCAGACATATATATGCGACCATATCCTACAAGATTAAAGAATTACAAAAAATAAGGACAAACAACTAGCAAGACAAAACAGCCAATTAATTAGCTGCATTTTATTTGCTACTGCAAACATTGTGAACAACTGAAATGGTGTGATTGGAAGTAGTTACCGATCGTTACTGAGAATCGAGGTAATGGACGCGCTGTTCCATTGTTTGATTCAGTAGTTAGCTGTTTGTGTGAACACTAAATGTTTGGTTATTATGTATGTTTTCCGAAGTGCAGTGCTCGTTTATTTGCTATAATCCAGTAAAATGAAACATAATGCAGGGACAGTCATCCCCTGTCAAGTGATAGATATCCTCCTTCTAACACGAAAATTGCTAAAACTCAATTTTTTGAGTTAAGGTTGTTTTGAATTCAATGTACGATACATTCATTAAAGTATTACGACTTTGTAAAGCAGTAACATAATTTAAATCCTGCTTGGTAGTCCGTATTACACCATATTTTTCCTCGCGAACGTATTGGAAGAGCATTACTAGGAACAGGGAAATTTCTCGAGTTAACTCATGTGTAGGCTATAATCCTAGTTGTGTGTACACTAGAGCATNATTACTAGGAACAGGGAAATTTCTCGAGTTAACTCATGTGTAGGCTATAATCCTAGTTGTGTGTACACTAGAGCATCAGCTGCTTGTTCATTGCCAAGGTGGCACGCGATTGCAGTCAGGCTCGTGTCGGATGCCACACATGAGTAATTTAAAATGAGCGCGACTACAAATGAATAATCCCGCCAATTGAGAAGTTCGTGCTGTAAACAACGGCGCAGCTGATGTCACAGGCAAATTTGCGAAGTTGACGGGCCGAACGTTACGTGCGACAGTGCTCGACCGCGCACAGCAGGTCGAGCTGTTGGAAAGTTACAGTCATGTCGCTGGGAAGTTTTCGACCGCCCTACCTACAGCCCCGATCCGGCGCCAAGTGACTGCCATCTCTGCGTGCGTGTTAAGAAAAGGCTTGGCATAGCAACGGTTTACAGGCGATGGTGAGCTCGAGAACAGTGTGCATCAAAAGCTTTGTTCTCGTGGTCGGTACCTTCGCCAACTCCAGCACCCGAAGGTCAAGGTAGAAGGGGTGGCTGGCTACATATTGATATGTCGACGAGTTCAGAGGGTGTAAAAGTCGCCACCCGAACGCCTGAGAGCTAAACTGCAAAACTATTTTCGTTAAATTTCCTACAATTATGTATATTTCAAATGTATGAACTCCATGTCAAGTGAGTAAAACCATAAGATATATTTTAACAAATTCATTTAATATCACTTATTTTTTAAGTTATATATATTTAAAATGAAAATACGCCCCAAAACTATTTACTTATTTTAAGTATTTTTATTGAAAACTAGCGAACCGGCCCGGCTTCGCCCGGTAACAATTTAGTTTTTACAGCGATACTTTGAAAGACAAAAATGGTTTCTGTGGGTTATCCTTAGAAGATAAACATATGCTATCACGGACTTTTCTGTAGACCTTTTTAAGAGCTACAATTCTGTAGGTTATTAATTTGATGTATCTCTTATGGTTTAGTCAGCGCAAGCCATGAAAGCGCCCTAAAAGCTGTTTTTTACGACTTGATTGCAAACGGTTCGAAATTTCTCTACTATCCTTACATTAAATATAAATGTATTATACACCACAACCTTCCTCGAGAAATTCTCTAAATGATGTTTAAAACCGCATCAAAATCCATCAAGTAGTTTAGAAGCACTAAGCGGATACACAGACAGACGCGGATAAGCGAATTCGTTTTATACTATTTAGAGATTCACCACTCGCGACCCAGTCAAGCGTGATCGTAATAATTACCACGCAGGAAATATACCCATAATCTGTCTCCCGCCTAACCACGTTATTTTACACCTTCCTCTTCGAGGTCGTGTAGAAGGTGTAGCACCAGAGCGCTAAAGTTGTAAGTACACCCTCCAGTAGAACGATCTAGTTGTAGCAACCAAAATACTACTTCCGGTAACGAGAACGCGAAGTTGCTGGTTGGGTGTAGAAGTGGTTAAAGGTACCGACCACGCGCACAAAGCTTATGTTTCAGGACACAGGCGACAGACTTCTTTGTCTGATACCAGAAGTGTATGGAAGTTAATGGCGACTATGTAGAAAAATAAATATGTAAATGTATTTCTGTCATAAATCATAATATACTTAATACAGTTTTCTTCTAATTTCAAAACGGACCTTACTTTAAAAACGCACCGCCTCTACACCACTTGCAACACTTGTCAAGGCCATTCGCCAAACGCCCCTTTTCACACAGACACCAGTGATAGAACACCAAACCCTTTTCCATATTAGAATTCTAATATTATATATATATATATTTATATGTTTTATATTATTGGATTTACATAATAAATAGTAAATTGAAACATTTAAACAAGAACGAAAGTTTATTGACCTCTCAGAAAGTTCCCTGACATTTTCCTGTTTTCCCTGACTGTTTAAAATTCCCTGAATTTTCCCTGTTTTCCAGCTTTCGCTTATCTGTAGCTACAGGCTTTCGTTGATTTACTGAATCAGCCATTGTAAATATACCGTATTTGTTTGTCTGGATGAGTAGTGTTTGTATGGGTAATGACAAGATATTTGGTTGTTACAAAAATTCAGTAAACAGCTGATAACTTCATGACGACAACAATTTCTGGGAATTCCACACCAAGACGAAAATCGCTGTATGTGGCATGAATTTATTTTTACAATATAAGTTCTGGAGGATTATAGGTAACTGATTGTTGTAAAATAAAACTACATGCCTGAACTGGATGCCAAAGATTATTACAGTAAATATGAAACTCCCGGTTAAATCATACTTTAAGAGAATTTAAAATCTGCAAGTATTTTTCTGTTGTTCCCGCGTGTCAATTTTTGGTAGCTGGTTTCCGCAGTTATTTTTTGTAGAAGCAAATAACAAATTCTTACTGTATACAAAAAAAAAGCGAAACTGTGCGGCGGCTTCTCGGATCTTTGCGAACTCGCTCGCTGATTGGTCCGGACACCACACACGAGCAATTACTGTCTTCTTAATTCTCATCGCAAGTATGGCTTTTCACAGTTTCTTCAAGCAATACTCGGACAAGTAAACTTTGCGAATTGATTTGAGGACAAGCTATAATTCAAACACTCTTGTAGCGAGTTCCTTTTGCGATTGGCCCATAGTTTATTACACACTCCGTGAACTACTCTGGGCCAATAGAAAACCTGCGTGAAAGTAAACGCCGAATCGCGTGCCACCTCGGCAAGGATAAAACTGGCTACACACTAGGGCAGCAACCAATGAACAAGCAGCTGATGCTCTAGTGTACATAAAACTAGGATTATAGCCTACATATGAGTTAACTCGAGAAATTTTCCTGTTCCTAGTAACACTCTTCCAATACGTTCGCGAGGAAAAATATGGTGTAATACGGACTGCCAAGCAGGATTTAAATTATGTTACTGTTTTACAAAGTCTTAATACTTTAATGAATGTATCGTACATTGAGTTCAAAACAATCGTAACTCAAAAAATTGAGTTTCAGCAATTTTCGTGTTAGAAGGAGGATATCTATCACTTGACAATGGATGACTGTCCCAGCATTATGTTTCATTTTACTGGATGTATAGAAAATAAACGAGCACTGCACTTCGGAAAACATACTTATTAACCAAACATTAACGCTTCGTATTCACACATACAAGTGTTTTAAATTAACTGTACGGCGCACTGCTACATGCTATCAAAGTTTTAATATTGCGAAATTCCTTGCCTACATTGCACTTTAAAAAAAAAATTATTTTGCCTTTATTCACCTTATATAAGACATTTTGTGTTACGGTAGTCTTGCATTCAGGGCGAGATATGTTTACAAGAGAGTACAGAATTATGGCTCGTGTGCATCAGGAATAAGTATGAGAGCTGTTCTAAAAGTTCGCGGTCTGGCAGCACTGCGCCGATTATACGTAAATAATTTTGTGATTGTAGCCCGTGAATATACACGTAATTCCATATTTCACTACATTAAATTTGGTAAGTTGCAATTCGCGAACAATTAGCACCGTCTACGGCCAGTGGTGAAACAACGTCTTCAACTTGAACACCTTTAGAAACCCAACATGTGGAGAAAGGGATAGATGTTAGACGCCCTCCTTAAGACATTTTTGTTTCTCTAATAAACTACATTTTGGTACGATCGAAACCTAAATTACATGTTCCAAAAAAAAAAAAGATAGAGAAAAATGTATTACTCCCAGAAGCGAAGATGTTCATAATTATCAGAAATGCATTATAACAAATTCATTAGAGATTGTATCTCGATGAAAAAAAACGGCATAAGTGCACGTTAACTCTTATTCTAGCGGACTTTACTATATTTAAGAAGGGGCAACGTATACACTGCCCTCCTAGTTGTTGCGCTATTGCCTACGGTTGAATCGATTCCAACCACAGCAAGTGCTTTCGTTGCCACCGCTCCTCTTTCCTACACGCGGTTCTACACCTGGTCACCGCGAAAACACTGTTCCTTTAGCCGTTACCGATAACCAGTAGTAAAATTAGCACCTCGGAGGCCATCAAAGCATACAAAAGGTCCAGTGGAGCATGCCGAAGTAAAGCACAGTTACGATAAAGCACGGCTGGAACGTGAACAGCGACACGGCAGGTTTTAAAAGCACGTGCTTCCACGAAAATATTCCGACGTGTTCACCAACTTTTTCTTTGTGAACGCGACTCTCTCATCTCGGTAATAAAACACTGAAGTGATCTTTCGGAATACAAATATAATTATTAAAAAAAAAATTTGGAAGCGGCATTTCTGTACCGCTATAGAAGAAGAATGTAGTTAATAGGTCCCATACGGGTATTTACAAACACAAACTGAAAAACGTACTAAAAAAAACACTCATTTCCCGTCATTTATCAAAAAGTCTCCGTCAATATTGATGTATTTGTCCCACATATTTCGATGCCTAGAAATCGGCAGTAAAGAAGTACTTGATCTGCTTCTCACACTTTTGCCACGGAGTAGAGTAGGTACACAGAGGCGAAATTACGTGGCGGTTCCTTCGATGCGGGCGTACCCATTCTCTGATTGGCTGCGCGAAGCTCTGGGAACGTACCTCGTGTCCGACTGACTACCGCATGACGCGAGAGGTTGACTAGTGGCTGGGCTGCCTGCCGGCGAGTGGCTTCCCACGCGCTGATTGGCGAACGGCGTTCCGACACGTTGCTGGCTAGTGACGCCATTTTGCTGGCGCGTGCAGCTGGAGGTCGCGGAATAAGCGGCTGTTCCACCTCTGTATCATTAAGTACTCTGTGACTTTACCACTGCTTCATGGTACGAAATACAGTTGGACTTGTGAACATTTACTTGTAAATACTTTTCTCTCGCATAAAAAAAATTTGGGTCTCATAGTTTTTGCATTATGACATGTCAAAATCACAATTTTAATATTTTTGAGACTTACAAATACAATGAAAAAAACAGGTACAAAAAATTAACGTGGGGGACTAAAACGAAGTGGCTTGATTCATTTTAAGGTGTATTTAGCTAACTTTATTGTACAAGAAATTCATTAACTACTAAAAACCAAACACATGCAAAAATGTTCTTATTTTGAACAATTTACAAACATTGTGAAACATTTTGATACAATTATTTCAAAGATGTCTCGAAATAACTCATGGTATTTTAATTCAATGAAAAGGATATCATTTCGGAAAGTGAGCAAGGGGTCAGAATCGGTGTTTTGCATTGTTTGAGAAAAGAAAATTGCGCAAATGGGAGTCCACGTTTTTTTCCGTCGATGGTATCACCTTTTACCGCCGCAATCAAAGCTCTCTTATGAAACTGTGGTGCTTAACAGTAGGAAACCTTGACAATTTAATAACTGAAGGACTTCTTTTTAAAAAAAAAAGTGGTAATTCATCCCACAACACAATAGCATCGACTGCTCTTTTGTGGTTTGTTATCGAGGTTTAATAATCAGTACAATACCTATGTTTTTCTTAGGAGAAAATTACTTTTAAGTTTAATAACAAATAAGTTTGTTCACATTAAGTATCAAGCAGTTTAATGAAGTTACTCAAAAGGAGTGACATTCGGATTTCGAAACTTGAATATAAAGGTATAGTAATCAAGATTCTGGGTTGTCATCGCCGGCTATAGACTACAGCAGTGCCAAGAAGAGGTCGTGTACCACTATCGGGAATACTTGAATAAAGGGTGATATTCGCTATATTTATTTCGTCAGTGAATAATTAGGAAAATATTAAAATTTTTGAATTTGTTGGATATTAATTTTATAATGTCATTTAATATATTTATTAGATAGCGCCAATGTTGGCTTAAAAAAAAATTTCAGCATGTACTGTATACATATTTTAAAAATTCTCACCATGTCCTATAAGTATAGACCGGAAAAAATCGCGAGTTCAATGACCTGCAGGCTAGACTCTACAGCCTTATGTACAAATATGCCGACATCAANGAAAAAATCGCGAGTTCAATGACCTGCAGGCTAGACTCTACAGCCTTATGTACAAATATGCCGACATCAACTGCAAATAGGTTGCTTGCTGTCACAGTGGAAGACGACGATTGGACCAGCATTCTTCAGGAAGTGTCAAATACAGCGTGGGCCAACGGATTAAGTTATACAAACGAATGTGTTTTGAATTCTAGCTTGTCCTAAAATGAATACGCGAATTATTCAGGTCCCTACCTATAATTGAACAAGTACGCAACGATGATAAATGAATTTTTTGTTTTCAGTTTGGGGGTAAATCGTTAAATCACTACAGTAGAAGTTGATAACAGCAATAATTTCATCAAGAAATTAATTTTTTTGAAAGATAGAGATGGCCAGCCGCTCTGCTCTATCTCTGGTGAACGGCCATCGAATAGTAGATAAGAGCCGCCCATCCCCTCTATTTTTAGTCTGTTGGTGATACCCGTAAAGTAGTCCATCTTTTTTTTGCCAGCGCCGATAGAGCCGGTAGATAGAGCTAACTTCACCACTGCGGAAATACCGTTGGGGGAATTCCCTGCCTTTCTCGGAACAACCCCCACTGCGAGGTCAGTTTTTTCCACTGCTCGTCACTTACCCCTCCGAACACAAGGTTTTCTGCTTCCACGTACACACACGAGGGGAGGAGAATAGTGATAGTCTCGAAAGGGATAGCTCCAAACATGCTTGACATGCACCAAGCAAGGGTTTTGCGGTGCTCAGAACACTCCGCTTAGCTCCGACCCAGGAGCATGGAAGGAGAAAGAGTTGACTTCAAGTCTTACTTGTTGTCCGGATTTAGGGCAACTGACGATTATTTGTTGCCAAACACTNAGGAGAAAGAGTTGACTTCAAGTCTTACTTGTTGTCCGGATTTAGGGCAACTGACGATTATTTGTTGCCAAACACGCAGCATTAACTGTACTTCTTTATTATTTACCGATCTTTAATTTAGAACACGTGGAATTAAAGAAAACACTTTGCATGAAGACGCAATGACTAATTCGAGTGTATTACAATAATATTTCTAAGGATAGGCCTGCTTTTGTCCCTGCAGCATGACTCCGTTACTAAGACACTTACGCTAGGCTCATAAATAATTGATATATTGTGAACCCCCAAAAAAACCTCCTGTACTCATACATAGTCTGTCCCACGAATGAGTGCACATTTTTGTCAGTTCTAAAGGTGGTCTCTGTAGACTTTCCACTGCAAAATTTTTTCAGCTGGCATACTGGGCGGGGAGATAGTCAGCTGAGTGTGTTTGTAAACATCGTCTGATGCGGGGGGGAGACATCCGTGAATCCATATAAACAACTGTAAACAAGACTGTCTTAAGGACTGTTAAAATAGTGCGTTCGTTAGTGAGAAAGACTATAGTAGAATGCTCATGAGATTGCTAGGCTGTGCAGAGGAGTAGTGGGTAGAGCAGAACAACACTGTCAATTTTTTCCGTCAGACTGCTTCAAATAAAGTCGGTCAAATAAAATTGGATGGTTCTGACGTCACGGAAACGTCAATATCGCCACCATGTTTGTCTGAAAAGTTAGACGCCTTTAGTTTCCATCAATCACTTTGAAAAATGGACGGGTTATAAAATTCCTTTGGTATTTGACCGGTTCAACCAATCAGAATCGTGAGTGAAGAGATTTGGGCGGCTCTTAACATGGAGGTCTTGAGAGCCGATGAAGGTGAAGCGAGGTGGGTATGGAGCAGCGCCGGAATGAACGAAAAGGCGGGGGAAACGGGAGATCCCAGAGAAAACCCACCGACCAGCGGCAACGTTCGGGAATCGAACCCAGTTCGCCTTGGTGGGAGGCGAGTAGTCTAACCACTACACCACCGCGGCCCTTAACCAGAATCGTGCATGGCAAAAATGGCCGTCTATGACAGCGTGAAACTTTAAATGGTGAACAATTGCTGGAAACAAAATAAGGTTATGAAGATAATAATTTTATATAGAAGCTCTTCCGAGCACGAATGTTATTTTTAATGAATTGCTCACAATAATATTATGAAACCACAGGCATTAAATTTAACTGTGCAAAAATGTATCTTATAAATGAAATTTAAATTTAGTACAGAAGTCCAAATAAATTACAACATTCGTTACAGTTCATTCTGTAGTGGACTGAACAGAAACACAACAGCAATATCTCATATTGAGAATAATTTTAAAATGAAAATTCAGACTAGGCCCTCCCAGTAAAAATATTTGACAGTGTGACACATTTTCAAATACATTCAATATTATTTGATCCAATTAGTTGAATGGAGAAATTTGATGGTCGCATTACGTCTTCAAATTTTATTGTAAAATATATTTGAAAGCGGAAATTTGACAGTGTGACAGCGGCTTGCTTAAACGCGCTTCCGGAGTAACGGTACAGCTACGCTACTAGTCATCCTAAAAGCAACAGGTCAGTCAGCTGCGAGTTGGATTCGGTCACGTGTCCACACAGTAAAATATGGCACCTCCAAGAAAGGCGGAAAACTACACATAGTGTAGCAAAGGATGTCATTACGAAGTGTGATACACAAATGCGAGGAAGAAGCTGATAGACGGTTAAAATATTTGTTGTCTCGACCCAATTTACGTGTGTGAGATTGTACCAGAATTTCTATCATAAATGTCACCAGAATTCACAAGGAAAGGAAAAGAATAAAAAGCTAACATGTAATAAACCAGGAGTTTGTAAGAATACTTGCTGAGGTTGGAATTTTCGTTAACGAGGCATTCAAAATCTTATTATAAGCTCATGTTACTACATAGAAACGAACATGCAAGACCAAACAACAGCAATGCCAAAAAAAAAAATTATAATAACAGATCAACTACCGACACCAAGCTTCACAGACTAATAACACAGGCCTGCGAAATTGAAGTTTTTGAAAAATGCAAAAGAAGTTTTCGTTGATTTCTATGTTATTTGGTGTGCTGATTTCGAAAATGACCTCCATTTTTTTCCATCACATCAGAATTTTTTGTGATATCGATATATTGGCTAAAATCCTATTTGAAAAGGAATTCTCTCGAACAATGTTGCATGGACTATCTGCCAGATCGCACGAGCCACCTCTGGTCGAGAGAAAAACAGAAAGTTCCCTTGAGTTTAGACTTTTTACATCAAATTATGGAAGAGTTTCTAGAAAAGAAAGCCAACATACAATTTTAATTTGTTTTTATTAAGGTAACTTACATAAAAGAAGCGATTGATGAAGAGGAGTAAATTGATATGTACATAAAAGTTAGAAACAAGTTTAAATTTAAAAAAAAAAAACAGTTTCTATTTAAGTCCGTGCTCTTTTTCCTTTGAAACTTCTTTTTGACGTTCTTCTTTTATGTCCAATCTCGTGTTAACATCCAACAGTAGTCGGCGAGCATGTTCTTGTCCCATCTTCCTTGATATTTGCGCTCCATATCTTTGATGTCTTGATGGAATCTTTCACCCTGTTCTTCGCTGACTGCTCCTAAATTTTCGGGGGGAAAGTCCACATGTGAGTGAAGGAAATGTATTTTGACACTCATGGAGCAACCCAACGCTTGAAATTTGTCCATCATATTCATTACAATAGGTTTATAGTCAGGATCCTTGTAGTTACCCAGAAATTTACTAACGACATCTTTGAAGGCAACCCAAGCTTCCTTTTCCTTTGTTGTCATGTGAGTCTCAAATTCTTTATCCTTCATAAGCTTGCGGATGTCTGGACCAACGAAGATTCCCTCTTTCAACTTGGCTTCAGATAAACCTGGAAACGTTTTGCACAGGTATTTGAAACAATCGCCATATTTTGCAATAGCCTTGACAAACTGCTTCATTAAACTTAATTTAATATGCCGAGGGGGTAAAATACTTTTTGTGGCTCAACTAAGCTGTCCCGAATCACATTCTTGGTGCCTGGTTCAAGATTTTGTCTTTTAGGCCATTCTTTTTTGACCCAATGTTGAGTTTTATCACGGCTGTCCCACTCACAAATGAAACATGGGTACTTTGTGTACCCGCCTTGTTGGCCCAGAAACATGGAGATAACTTTCAAATCACCGCAAACTGTCCAACCGTGGTCGGCATATTTTATTTTGTTGAGGATGAGAGCCAGGTTTTCATAGCGTTCATTTAAATGCACCGAGTGTCCAACTGATACAGATGCATACTGGCTTCCGTGATGGAGGACAGCTTTAAGACTCCTTTTCGATGAATCTATAAACATCCTCCATTCATTTTTATCGTAGGTAATATTAAATTTGCTCATAAATCCGGGAATATCAGAACAATAGACCAGATTCTCCTCTTCCTCAAAGTACTTAAAAAATTCCTTTTCCCGATTCTTGTACCAATAAAAAGAGGTTCCTTTGGCCAATAAGTTTTTTTTCTTTCAATCTGGAGCCCAACAATTCAGCTGCCTCTTTCGAAAGGCCCAGATCTCTAAGACATATCATTAAGTTCTACTTGAATGAAGGTCTGAGGTGAATCGCCTCCAGAGGGCTTATATTCGGTATCGGAGCCTTGAACTTCTGGATGTTCCGACTCTGAAGACTCTGAAGAGATGACTGACAATCCAGGTGGAGGCAAAGGCACTGGCACATTAGGTCCATGAGGAACGGGGCGTATGGCCGATGGAATATTATCAGGATAAGAATTTAACTTTTAATTTTTGCAGTTATAACCACGGACATGGCAGGAACAAAAGTAACAATCATCAGAGTGGTTTGTCGGCTCCCTCCATGTCATAGGAATTCCAAATCGTAAAGCAGTCTTCTTTCCTTTGAACCAGAGGCGTAGATCATCGAGACACTGGACAAAAACTTTATGAGGAGCCCACGGTTTGTCCTGGTCTCCGAGTTTCATGCCAAAATACGCAAGATAAAGTTGTCTTTTATAGTCTGCAATGCTCCTCATGCGATTTTTAATAACACTGTATTCGCCGCATATGTAACAAAAGTCATCTGGCAAATATTCACAACGTCTCGAACTCGAAGCCATGTTTCACGAAACGCTCAGAGAAAAGGAACCGTTAAGCTCGAACAACTAGAAGGTGACTGCCGATTACTCTCGATTAGTGAGCGTTCCTGCGAGGTCAGTGAACCAAGATAAGGATGCGTGCGACGCTATTAATAGAGAGAGATTGTGACGGTGAGTATGGACATCGACGGGGAGCTGTCACAGAGGGGTATTCTGTAGGTTTCACCATGGTAGAATGATTGTCAGGCAGGGAGGGAAGAAATTCAACACCAAGAAATGTTTTTTATGATAAATGTTCATAAAAATCCAAGTTACATGCACTTTTCAAGAACGTGACGTGACAGACATTTTTCATTATCAAATACATAAAGTTCAGCTATCAATTCCCTTGTATTTTTTTTTCATCGCAGGCCTGTGTAATTGCTTACCATATCGGGGCACGATGGCTGAGCGGTTAGGCTGCTCGCATCCCTCCAATGCGAACCGGACTCGATCCCTGGCCGGTTCACTCCGGATTTTCGCAAGTGGGAATCGTGCCGGACGATGCCGCTGGTCGGCGGGTTTCCTCGGGGTCCTCTCGTTTCCCCCGCCCTCTCATTCCGGCGCTGCTCCATACTCACCTCACTTCACCCTAAACGGCTCTCAATGCCTCGTTAAGAGCCGCCCAAATCTCTTCACTCACTCACGCTTACCATATTATTTTATCGGTAATGTTAAACTGCGCACGTGAAGTCAGTATTATTGAAATAATAACAAAGAAAAATATTTTGCCAGAAAATTAATTTAATTTACAAATTATAGCATTGCGCAACCGTTAAAGCTCAATAATAACACAGTTGGTCCTTTATATGCCCCCATCCCCTTTCCCATCGCGCAAAGACCATAACCTCTCGCCCCTACACTTCTCTTCTGTGGCTTGACCTCTGCACGACACGATCCGTTTCTTTCCGGGGCACCGGTGTTTCTTTCCAGCGAACGATTTTCATTCTTGCGCCTCCGCCCGGCGAGTTATTCCTCGTTTCCCGCTCGACTCGCGCAGAAAAGATCAGGCTCCCGCCTAACTGGAGCTGTTTCCCGCGTTCGAGGCCGAGAGGCGCAGGAGCGGTAAGGGCGACACTGCCTCGCGCATCAAATAAGCCATCGCCAGTACGCGCAAGGCTCTGAACTGACGTGCAGTGTTCCCGTCGCACTGCGTGTACCTACGGGACTTACAGAGGTAACGCTATTATTTTATAGATGGAAAGTCTGTAGGAAGGTTTAATGCAGGGTCCTAGAATAGTTATGTATGCATCTGACGCGTATATTTTGAGATAAGCTTTGAAAGCGTACGTGACGTCATGAAAACACTCAACAGCCCTTGTCTGAAGTGTGTGTTCTTTTCGTAGATCGGCACATTGGACGCACGTTTAATAGTTTCCAAGAAAAACGTGAATTACTATGAATTACTAACACTCTGTAAAGAAGTTCAAGCGATAGTTAGGGGGGGGGGGCCTTAAGCTCACGCCTAAATTTATACTCGCGGAAAGAGCAGACTTCGCCGATATTTCCCGGAAGTCGGTAGATTCACATATTTGAAATTACTAATTTACTGAATAATCAACGTGTATTGACGTAATAGTACAGACTATATAGGTCTAAATGTAGGCCTATGTACTTATATCGAAATACGTCAACGCAAACGTTTATTTTATTGAACACTTGTATTAAATACTTGAAAGTTAGTTTGAAAATGTATCAATAGGTGGCACTAAAAATCAATGTATATTTTGCAAGTATTAAACAAAATTACAGTCTCTTGAAAAAAAATTGGTATAAAAAAAACTGCGCCATAGTGTAAATAATAAATAAAGTAGAAACATGACAGCGTCTAGTTCCTTGTCCATAATTCATTTTGGAATCTTCATATTAAAAATAAAGAAGAGAATAAAGTGGTTGTAAACATACTGCAACCGAAAAGCAAAATGGTAACGTAGAAAAATCTGCTTATAGTCTGTCCGTGGTATCTTCACACTTTTTTTAACAAACCTTTAAAAATTCCCTTATGTGGGACGTGTTTGGTTGTTTCCTACATATGACAAGTATCACAACTGTTTTATACTTCTATTAATACAATAGTATCCTAATTTTCGTAAAACTGAAGTTTTACTTATATTTTATTTATAAATTGTACTTCATTTATTGTTAATACAGATAAAAACAGAGAGAATAGGTGTGTTGGTAATACCTAGTAAGAAAAAATTATCATGTAAAATATGATTTACCTGAGTGCGCACAATTACGGTGCGTTGCCCCTTTGGTGTGATTTTCTAGTCTTGGTTGAGCTTTGTTTGCACGAGGCGGAGGAATAACCTGAAAGTAGAACTTTAGCAGGGCTTCGGAAAAGTTCGAAGTAACCATGAACGGACTATACATGTGAACATCTATACGTTCTGTCCACTCTCAGTGCGTTTATACCGTTAGCCGAAACCTCAGTTTCGGAAACCCAACTATCCAAACTAAGATTATAGCGAAGTGTTTATACCGTCATACGAAATTCCGTTTTGAAAACGTATGTTTCGTGTTTTGTTATATGCCGGAAATCACTAGTATCAAAACAACGAAAAAAGAAATTAATCCTTTTTGTTATGGTGATGAAAAGAAAACATTTTGCAGAAAATCATAAATATGACAAAAAGTTATTTAAAGTTGTATATGTTGCTGATAAAACGTAATTAAAAATGGCATTTCATAACTTTTTTTTAAGATGCAACATATTTATTGAGTATTAGTTATTTTCGTACCCACAGAAAAATAATATAATAACTCTGCATTTACACACATTATTTTTAACCAATTAAACCTCTTGTTTTACACTTCAACATGTCCTAGTTGTAAAATTCATACATTTACAAATGAAAGCGCAGTTTCGGGCACGAAACCTAATATTCGACGCGAAACTTAAATTACAAACCTCGGCTACGGGATACGACGAAACCTCCCTTTGGCGGCGTTTATACTGTACACAAACTCTGCTTTCCGAAACCCAGGTTACCGAAACTCTGATTTCATATGTCGGTATAAACGTACAGTCTGTCTGCTTGGCGTGGTCGGCGGAAATGTGAATCAAGCTGTATGTCCGCGGAAACGCCAGCGCACCTTGAGAAGTTGTTCGCCTCGGCTCGGCGGAGGCGACAGCTGAGCGCTCTACAAACCGGAAACGACCGTGACTGGACTACTCGCGTCTGGGGCTGGCCGCGGAGGTCGTGACGTCACCGTACCAAACAAGGAGCAGCTACGGCCGTGGGTTGAATCACGAGACACCGGAAACAACCGGTAGTAAATACCTGGACGTCCAGAGAGCAGATTACATCGACCCAGCCACCTACGCGGTAATTTCTTCTGTACGTTTTCCAAACAAGTCCTTGGATTGTGAGTGAGTGGTGAGAAGTGAAGGGATTTGGGCGGCTCGTAACAGTGAGGTCTTGAGAGCCGACGAGGTTGATTGAGGTGGGTATGGAGCCGCTCCGGAATGAAAGGGCGGGAGCAACGGGAGATCCCCGAGAAAACCCGCCTACCAGCGGCATTATTCCCACTTGCGAAAATCCAGGAGTGACCCAGCCGGGGATTGAACCCGGTTCGCCTTGATGGGAGGCGAGCAGGCTAACCGCTCAGCCACCGCAGTCCCGTCAAACATGTATTTATTGTAACACTACGAGTAAATAATTGTATATTCACAACACTGAGATAAGAATGATTCTAAATTACAAGCTGTTCACGGTAAAGTGAGCACTTTTAAATTCCACCTTTGGAAAATGTCACTGCCCCTACCTGCATATATTTTAACTGGCACGATGTCTGGAATGCGACTAGTAAAGTTGGTAAAAACGGAGTGAAAATAGTTCCAACTCTTAACGATGAAATCAAATTGTTACGTACTAGCTTTCGAGATTTTCGACTGTCTCTAGTAACCATATGTATATATATGTTTTTACTAATCTGAACAGTAGCATCATTGAGCTATGCTATTGCTATTATGAAAGGTAAATCAACGCAATTAAGATAACTTGTTTCAAAAACAACCTGCCATCAGCTCATTTCTGTGATTAACTTCAGACTTTCATACCAAGCATATAGAGAAGTCCGACTAGTGGCACACTTTATTACGCTGCCGCAGATAACAGGAGAAACGTGCATGTATGTAATAATTTACCATGAAGATACCACGTATAGTTTAGTAAATAAGGTAGCTTTGCATGCAGCAAATTAATCTAGGAACTACAACGAAAGCATAAAGAAGGATGCACCCACCAGCCACGAACTCATACAAATAAAGATAACTACATGTAAAAAAAATTGTTTCACCAAAATTTGACTTTTAAGCATATAATGTAAATCAACCAACCACTCCGTTCGCCAATCAGCGCCTGGAAACTTACTTGCCAGCCGGCAGCCCTAGCCAACAGAGAATCTTTCACAGCACGCAGTTGCCAGGCTGTCTGTCTGGCCCAGACCACAGAGTAAAGATGAGATAGACCGCTTATTCGTCTCTGCGCATGTCCCCAACATTGACCTACCCCAATCATACACAACTCTCAAAGTCACATGTTCAACAGTGATGAACGTGTTTGTTCATATCTTAATTTTAAATGACAAGCACTGTTACATTAATGAAATACTTTTACCAATTTGAATTTGGTCAAACTGCATTACAAATTGGTTAGATGAAGTATAAAAACATCTCAAAACATTTATTTACAAATAAGTTTTCTAACCTAAAATCCAGACCGTGCCGTTTTCGCTAGACGTGTTGGCAGGTGAGCAGTTCAATGTTGGGACACGGAGATTGGTTGTGCGCAGCCAGCGAGATACGTCCACCTCATCTCTAGTCATGGGCCAGACACAAGGGCCAGTTTGTAGAGACACACGCAGCCCGCCAACTTATCGAGTGCAAAACGGTAGCATTACGCACAGTCTGAGTTGCAGAAAATTTCAACTATAGAAAACAACCGTCACGACTGCACCTGGGACAGGATGAAAGTACGAGACCTTGGAGGAGGAACAAGCACTTTACCATGACTCGGCAAGGTCGCGCTTTCTCTCGGATCTAAGTGGGTGTGTTACTTCTACAGAAACCCGAGCGACTAGACTCGATTACGGAACTCACCTGAACGCTCTTATTGCACTACGGAAGCCTTTGTGGTGGGTAATTTTTTTCGGGAAGCATAATGAAGTATGGAATTGTATAATTTTTGTTGCAGATATTGTATATTTCTAAAAGTTTACCGGGGAAAGTGACAGCCTGATGCAGTAAGGCAATATTTATGGTTTACGGAATACATTTCTCAATAGCACTTGTGTGACGTCGCAAGAACCTTAAAATTGTTCGTCAGCAGCCTCGAGCTCCCGAGTGAGGCCGTGTGCCAATTAGTTTGGTTTTAAGTTTTTTGTAATTTGCGTTTTGAATTTCACAACTGACATAGTGTTCGTATCTCCGTAAGGGTATAAACGTTTAATTTGAAGTCTGTTGTATTAATTAAATCACAACTAGCACTTGTCATTTATGCTAATTTTAGTCTCGGCATTGCGGTTTGTCAGTTTATTAATTTGCTTGATTATTCACGTATTTAATAATGCATTAGAATAATATAATAAAGACATTAAACTGCTACTACACAAGAATTACATAATTTGAAAAACATATTTAATAAATGTTTTGATCTCTCTTTGCTGAATAGCAATTTCGAGTGTTTGTATTGCAATAACTTTCAATGGTATGCGAAATTATTTAACATTTATAAAGTCGGCAGCGATTTGGTAATTAGTAAGCCTTGATGTCGACAAAGCGAAAATTACAAAAATACGTCCACGATCTTTCAGATAAAATCGGCCACATGATCGTTTTGTTGAGAAAAAGGTCCCATTGGAACGCGGCCTGAATGTGTGTCAGGCAAGGTTATATTTACCATTTTTACCTTCGTATGAACGATAATTTTGGAAGAGTTGCAGAGGAAGCCTGTTACGTTTTAATTCTGAAGCAGTAGTTACGATTTCAAAAATGGGTGGATAAAAGCGTAATGCTAGTACATATTATACCAAGTCGGTAATTTCAATGCGTCCGTAGCGAAGGCACGCGGACGTTTGCACATAAAAAAGAAGGTACAATGGTAATGGTGCGTACAATAACATATCCAACAGCTCACCTTGGTCGTGGGGTATGCAGTTCCTGCTGTAAGCACCCAGGTGTTAACGTGATATCGGCACTACAAACAACACTCGTCACGCACCTACAACACACACAATGCTCACTCCTCGGCGCGCGAACGCAGACTGACTCGATCGGCAGCTTCCGTCGACGTTCGGCCCTCGCCACTGGTTCCACGGCCACAGCCAACCTTCGTATCTCGCTCCTCCGCTGTAGTCGGTACTCGTCGTGTCGGACTGTGACTCACCGGCGTCACAAGACGGCTCGCTGTTGGACCGGACGGGAGATTCCCCGCCACCATGCCCATTCCGCGGGTGGAAGGTCAAGACGCGAAAAACCCCCGGGCCAGTCCAATTGCGATCCGTCGTGTGCGCGACACGCCAGCAGCAGCTGCTTGTTATCGAGGTATTCCCCCTTCCCACACATGGGCACCCACGTGAAAGTAGAACCGGGAAGGGGAGGCAGAGTTGTAGTCGAAGGTATACGCGGGTATAGTCTATCGCGGTTCCGTCACGCCTATTGAATCAAACCTTGAAAAAATTACCCCATGTATGACATATTTAATTATGTCCTAAATATGCCATATATACAAAGCGTTTCATACCTTTGTTAACCTAAAAGTATATTACTTTTCGTTAAATTGAAAACTTACCTATATTTTATCTATAAATTATATTTCAATTATAGTAAATATGAATAAAAACAGTGAGAAAACATGTACGTTGGTAGCGCCTAGCAAGAAATAGTTCGCATGCTGAGTGCGCACGAATTCGGTGCGTTGTCCTTTGGTGTAATTTTATAGACTTAGTTCAACTTAGTTTGCACGAGGCGGAGGAATATCCTTCAAGTAGAACTTTAGCAGGGCTTCAGAAAAGTAGGAAGTAACCGTGTATGGATTATATAGTCCATTCACGGTTAATTCTAACTTTTCTGAAGTCATGTAGAACTTTAGTTCTACTTTCAAGCTATTCCTCTGCCTCACGCAAACAAAGCAGCATAATTAACCCTAGAAAATTACATCAAAAGGACCACGCACCGCATTCGTGCGCAGTCACTTTAATTATATTTAGCATACGAACTATTTCTTACTAGGCGCTACCAACACACATATTTTTTTCTCTTTTTTATTAATATTAATTATAAATTAAATAATATTTAAATGGAATATAAGTAAACGTTTTATTTAACAAAAATAAGATATTTTTATTTTAACATTAAGTATAAAACGCTTACGCTTGTGATACATGAAATATTTAGGAAACAACCAAACACGTCATACATGGCATTATTTTTCAAACGTTTGATTCAAAAAGTGTGAAGAAACCGAGAATAGTAATCTAAAACTTCCTATCTTCATTATAACGAAAACCAATCTACGTCTAAAACAAACTACGAATTTTGTTGTATTCTCTTCGCTATGAGATGTATGCAGCTCTAGTGAACCTCGAATGGAAGTTATCGTTTGTTTCGTTCGAGATACACAGCGCTAATTGTAAGCTACCGACCGGTTTGCTCGTATGTTTACGTCACGCTAAAGATTAATGCGTTTTGCGATCTTTTTTTTTTATCTTTTGAGGCTCGCGTTAGGCAGTGCTGTGGTCGAAGGTGTAAGTGTGGGATTTGTCGTGCTCTGACTTAGGAGTGTATCCTGTAGACAGTACAATTTAACATTTGCAGTTAAAGTAAAATCAACTGTAAACTTTATCCATACCAAGGTAGCAGCAGTGATAAACATTGCCAGTGAACAACTCAAAGACATTGACCAGCTAGCCAACTCACAGTACAATTGCTCTAAAAAAATCGTTCTGATGGTATTTTGCAGTTTTAGTAAAGAGTAAGTAACCACATAGATTAAATGTTTTCCTTGCTTTTCTTCAATACTCTGTAATATTACAATACTATATGAGCATGCGAGTGTAAAATCCTTTTAGTCTGGAAATACTTTAATTCATTGCTTTGGTTTCGAGGCAAAAACGCACGAAGTTACCANTATTTAAATGGAATATAAGTAAACGTTTTATTTAACAAAAATAAGATATTTTTATTTTAACATTAAGTATAAAACTCTTACGCTTGTGATACGTGAAATATTTAGGAAACAACCAAACACGTCATACATGCGATTATTTTTCAAACGTTTGATTCAAAAAGTGTGAAGAAGCCGCGAATAGTAATCTAAAACTTCCTATCTTCATTATAACGAAAACCAATCTACGTCTAAAACAAACTACGAATTTTGTTGTATTCTCTTCGCTATGAGATGTATGCAGCTCTAGTGAACCTCGAATGGAAGTTATCGTTTGTTTCGTTCGAGATACACAGCGCTAATTGTAAGCTACCGACCGATATGCTCGTATGTTTACGTCACGCTAGAGATTAATGCGTTTTGCGATCTTTTTTTTATCTTTTGAGGCTCGCGTTAGGCAGTGCTGTGGTCGAAGGTGTAAGTGTGGGATTTGTCGTGCTCTGACTTAGGAGTGTATCCTGTAGACAGTACAATTTAACATTTGCAGTTAAAGTAAAATCAACTGTAAACTTTATCCATTCCATGGTAGCAGCAGTGATAAACATTGTTAGTGAACAACTCAAAGACATTGACCAGCTAGCCAACTCTCAGTACAATTGCTCTAAAAAAAATCGTTCTGATGGTATTTTGCAGNTCCATGGTAGCAGCAGTGATAAACATTGTTAGTGAACAACTCAAAGACATTGACCAGCTAGCCAACTCTCAGTACAATTGCTCTAAAAAAAATCGTTCTGATGGTATTTTGCAGTTTTAGTAAAGAGTAACTAACCACATAGATTAAATGTTTTCCTTGCTTTTCTTCAATTCTCTGTAATATTACAATACTATATGAGCATGCAAGTGTAAAATCCTTTTAGTCTGGAAATACTTTAATTCATTGCTTTGGTTTCGAGGCAAAAACGCACGAAGTTACCCNAGTGTAAAATCCTTTTAGTCTGGAAATACTTTAATTCATTGCTTTGGTTTCGAGGCAAAAACGCACGAAGTTACCCGTGTTGTACAAGATGGCGGACGAGGTGGTGACTGACTACACAACCAATACTTACAAAGCGCGCGAACAGGCGGATTAATACAAGCTGCCGCCTTGGAATGGACTGAGCATAGTTTTCAGAACACTTGTTCAATGGGCGTAGTTACGAATAATAATCTCAGTGACGTGACGACGCTACAAAGGAAGTGGTTCTGTGACTTACACGCAGCAGAAATCAGTGTCGAATAATGTAAGGCCGTGTTTCAATTCGTTTTAAAGTTTCGTTTTTCGTAGATTGTATTTAGCATTTTGTAAGGTTTAGTGGGAACACCACGACATTCAACTGTCTTATCATGCCATGCTGCCGTTATTTTGGTGTTATCATGATTCCAAAATTAGAAGTTCACAAAGTCTTAAAAGAAACGGTAATTATACCCAAAAGTTGTAAGAGGACCGTTTAAAATTTAAAATTAACAAAATAAAACAAATATGATGTGAAATTGGTACTTAACAAAAATTGCGTCATGAGATTGTACCTATTTCAAGAATATCTCAACAACTTGTTTGCTTCCATGCCGTTATTATTATTTATTTTCGTTTAAGCTGTAAACCTAATTCTGTCGTTCTCCACGTGGAGAATTCTACCAACACACNGTTATTATTATTTATTTTCGTTTAAGCTGTAAACCTAATTCTGTCGTTCTCCACGTGGAGAATTCTACCAACACACACACTCACGTTTCGGCGTCTGAGCAAACACGTCGTTGGCTCAGTCTTGACTCAGTCTTCTGAAGTGAAGCTTATGACGCTTGCAGCNACTGAGCAAACACGTCGTTGGCTCAGTCTTGACTCAGTCTTCTGAAGTAAAGCTTATGACGCTTGCAACTAAAAACGGAAGTGTGTGTGTGGATGTATGCACGGTCGAATACAAAGCAACAGAGTTTGTGGCCCTGCTGTGTTTCCAGACTCATAATACCCACGTCATGATTAAGGCTGTGTGATTGATGACTTCATGTTTCACGTAACACGTTGCAAGTAACGCGTTTATGTAAGCCGAAACTATACCCTGACCAACGGTTTTTCGACGACACCCATCACGTTCGTTTCACGTAACGTAAAATGAACGTTAGTGTAAAACGTACGTTAAAGTAAACAAAAACTTGTCAGTGTCTAGCTTATACGTGATACGCGACACTGCCCCCACGTGATCTTGCGGGCCAATCACAAGACGGACGAAGTTGTGTTATCTACATTTTTCATGGTTTTGTTTTTTCTTTAATTTTACCATGTCGTCTGCTCGCGTATTTAAACTCTGCACATATACTGTCCTTTCCTCCTGGAATATGGAGGATAAAAGAATAACGACCGGGTAAATCGTGAACTGTATAATAAATGGAATGTGAGATTTAGAGATACAACTGTTAAAGGATATTGTTTAAGGAAATTGCTGTACTGCACACATAATATTTAAATATGGAGTTCAAATAACAGTTGAAAGACTTAAAGCATAAGAAGTACATTACGCTGATTTTAATTGTCAATTCGTAAATATTCAGAGAGTTTGCGCATTGTCAGAATTTCAAAATTATGTTCCACAAAAGTACAAAATTTTGTTTACATGTAGTGCCCAATGTTAACTAGTAAATTAGCAAGCATCTCTACAACTAACAAAATTCACGCACGTCGACAAAAAATACATTTATGAAACATACAGGTACATTTTTCATTCTGGGGGATACGGCCATCTCTATAGTCATTTTCAGAGTTTGAATAACTCACGAAAGCCAAAATGTGACACTCTTACCTTGGCCACATCAACGTTAAAGTATAGTTACAATGTATCGACATTATGGGGCTAAACCAGGTTCGTTAAGGGATGGAGATTTTAAGTAAATAAAAGAGTTAATTATAATTTCCNTTATTATTATTTATTTTCGTTTAAGCTGTAAACCTAATTCTGTCGTTCTCCACGTGGAGAATTCTACCAACACACTCACTCACGTTTCGGCGACTGAGCAAACACGTCGTTGGCTCAGTCTTGACTCAGTCTTCTGAAGTAAAGCTTATGACGCTTGCAACTAAAAACGGAAGTGTGTGTGTGGATGTATGCACGGTCGAATACAAAGCAACAGAGTTTGTGGCCCTGCTGTATTTCCAGACTCATAATACCCACGTCATGATTAAGGCTGTGTGATTGATGACTTCACGTTTCACGTAACACGTTGCAAGTAACGCGTTTATGTAAGCCGAAACTATACCCTGACCAACGGTTTTTCGACGACACCCATCACGTTCGTTTCACGTAACGTAAAATGAACGTTAGTGTAAAACGTACGTTAAAGTAAACAAAAACTTGTCAGTGTCTAGCTTATACGTGATACGCAACACTGCCCCGCGTGATCTTGCGGGCCAATCACAAGACGGACGAAGTTGTGTTATCTATATTTTTCATGGTTTTGTTTTTTCTTTAATTTTACCATGTCGTCTGCTTGCGTATTTAAACTCTGCACATATACTGCCCTTTCCTCCTGGAATATGGAGGATAAAAGAATAACGACCGGGTAAATCGTGAACTGTATAATAAATGGAATGTGAGATTTAGAGATACAACTGTTAAAGGATATTGTTTAAGGAGATTGCTGTACTGCACACATAATATTTAAATATGGAGTTCAAATAACAGTTGAAAGACTTAAAGCATAAGAAGTACATTACGCTGATTTTAATTGTCAATTCGTAAATATTCAGAGAGTTTGCGCATTGTCAGAATTTCAAAATTATGTTCCACAAAAGTACAAAATTTTGTTTACATGTAGTGCCCAATGTTAACTAGTAAATTAGAAAGCATCTCTACAACTAACAAAATTCACGCACGTCTACAAAAATACATTTATGAAACATCCAGGTACATTTTTCATTCTGGGGGATACGGCCATCTGTATAGTCATTTTCAGAGTTTGAATAACTCACGAAAGCCAAAATGTGACACTCTTACCTTGGCCACATCAACGTTAAAGTATAGTTACAATTTCTCGACATTATGGGGCTAAACCAGGTTCGTTAAGGGATGGAGATTTTAAGTAAATAAAAGAGTTAATTATAATTTCCNTCGACATTATGGGGCTAAACCAGGTTCGTTAAGGGATGGAGATTTTAAGTAAATAAAAGAGTTAATTATAATTTCCTAATTTTATTTACAACCATTACAAAGAAAATAATCTCGTCTCAATATCTCACAATAAATAGATATCTCTTGCTATTTACAATTAATAAGTTCAATCAGTACAATTTACAATTACCTCAAACATATTAATGTAATCACATAACTAAAATCATTCCCAATAAACAGTGTATAACAATCAATTGAATTACTTTATAAACTATATGTCCATAATTGGCAGTCCTAACATTTACAATAAAGTACGTATCACACGTTCATACAGTCCCACCTCAGTTTAGTCTAGGTCCCACCAGTCCGCAATGTTCTAGAGTTCGCTGAACCCCTCATACACAGTAGCCTTCACTCGACGGGTTTCAAGCCCTCTCGTCCGTTCACTCCACAAACACCTCGTCCATCGTCGTCTCGCTATCTCCCGTCTTCGTCCGTCCTCTTCACCGATGTCCCTCTCCTCACTCGACTTCGCCCGATTACCACCTCGGCAAAAGATTTCTACCCAAGACTTGCGATCCTCGGNATGTCCCTCTCCTCACTCGACTTCGCCCGATTACCACCTCGGCAAAAGATTTCTACCCAAGACTTGCGATCCTCGGGCATTGCGATATTTTAGAGTCGTAGGTCATCACAAAGAATTTTTTTCCCAAAGCCGCGTTGCGCCGAGGGTCCTAGTTCCCAGAATATTCTTGCGCATCCTCTAAAGTTGTCGGCTTTTCCAGCCGAGGAGAGAGGGGCTGTGACGCCAGCCTGGTCAGCTGTCAACCACTCCCGGCCGCCCGGCGACGGGACCGCGAGCGGGTCTGCCTGGGGGAGGGGAGGGTCGAATCCACTTCCCCACAGAGCCGTGTCCACACATAGAGTCTGTGCCCCGTGCGGCAGTCGGGGCGTAACAGTATAATTACACCTGTATAATTATAATTTGAAGACTCAACATTTTGAAAAGCAAAATCATTTTTGGCAACATTTCTATTCAGTACTAGAAAAGTTAACGTGCTTACGTGATGCGTTATAATATGGCAGAAGAAGGAAAGAAAATTTTTTAAGTAAGGGTGAAAATGTAACAGCAAGGTGGCTGTTATATGGTTGCGTAAATATGTACTAACAAATTGCCGTGTTATATATCTCCAATCTGTGCATGGTGAAAAATTAAGTACACCGAAGGCGACACAAAAAATTTTGCAATACAATGAAAACCTGGGTTTTGACAATCAGTACACCTTAGTCATCTGTGACCTCGTGTCTGTTTTTCAGCGAGTACTTTCCATCTGAAGTAGGCATCAAGCTTCGTTGTTATAGTCCATTCACGGCTACTTCCAACTTTTCTGAAGCCCTGCTTAAGTTCAACTTCCAGGATATCCCCGCGCCTCACGCAGACTAAGCTTAACTAGGTCTGGAAAATCACAACAAAGGGACAACGCACCGCATTCGTGCGCACTTAGTGTAAGAGTATTTTGTATAAGAACTATTTCTTACTAGGCATTACCAAAATACCCATTTTCTCCGTGTTTTTTTTTCCACGTTAATTGTAAATGGAATATGTATTATAATTTATAGATATAATATACGTAAAAGTTTAGTCTAACAAAAAATTGTGTACTTTTATTTAAACATGGATATATCTAGGAAAGAATAAAACACGTCAAACAGGGAATGATTTTTCAAAAGTTTGTTTCAAAAAGTGTGAAGAAACCGTGAATAGCCTATACAATTTGTACGTGGAATCATTCGTCTCATCAATCATCATGCATTATTATTCTTCAGGGAGGAAAAACGATATTTTTTTGGCAGGGAAATAATTTTACTTGCACAAGCTAGGGGGAAAAAAAATATGAGTGGGGGAATTCCCAGGGTTCCTCTCCGCTCCCCCCTCAACCATCAAATGATAAGCACATTGCACCACGGAATTTCGTCTCTGTGCACTTATACACTCTGTTGCGTTATAGTGATACTCATACAGTAGTTCCAAACAAAAAATATATTCGTTGCAAAGATTAAAATTATATACTTATCTGTGAATGTATCTGAAAAGCCCCTGTCACACTGTCAAATGTTCGCCTTCAACTATATTGGACAATAAAATTTAAATACAAAAAAAAAAGCCCATCAAATTTTTCATTCCAACAAATTTAATCAAATAATCTTGAATGTGTTTGAAAATGTCACATTGTCAAATTGTTTTACTGGGAGAATCTAATTCTTATTATTACTTAAAAAAATTATTTTCATAGTGAGATATTGCTTTTGTTTTTGTGTGCAGTCCATTACAGGAAGAAATGTAAGCAATATTGTAATTTTTTTAGCTTCTTTACTAATTTACAATTTTATTTATCGGGGATGTTTCCTGCACAATTAAATTTAATGCCTCTGAGTTCGTAATATTATGTGCAATATTCAATTAAAATAGTATTCATGCCCAGACAACTTCTACATAAATTAATTATCTTCATAATCTACTTCGTTTCCAGCAGTTGTTCGTTATTTTAAAGTTTGTTGACGTCAAATTTTTTTGTGCACGATTCTGATTGGCTGAGACCGTCAGACATCAAAGAAATTTTATAGCCGGTCCAATCTTCAAATGTTTGATGGAAACTGAAGCCATCCAACTTTCTCAGACAAATATGGCGGCGTTTATGGCGTTTAGATGACGTCATAACTGTCCAACTTGATTTGCCCAAACTTATTGGAAGCAGTTTGACAAAAAAATTGGACAGTGTGACGTGGGCTTAAGGGTTCAGCTCTTAGGTCATTATTATGATGACCACGCATACCACCATTGTGCGAACAAATCCCTCTTAATTTTTTTCCCTAGCTCATGTAAGAAAAATAATTCTTTCCCTGCCAGGGAAAGTGATTTTCCTCCCTGAAGAGAAATAGTGCATGATGATAAAATTAAGAAATTGGGTGTCTTTAAATTTTTTTCTATCCTGGACAAGTTTGCGCTAAAAATCTATCTTTAAAAATAGCTTATACCAAGGGCCAGTAACTTTTCGCGTAAAAATTAGAGCACACAGTAGACTTCAATACTATATACACACCTCAGCTGTTGTTATACCTCCATTTTTACCTTTCAGTATCGTATGTCGTATTGTAATGTGTATACTTAACCTTCAAAAAGTCTCGAGCAACAAAAAAAAAACCTCCCTCAGCAAAAAGATTAGTTCGCACGCTTATTACAAAGATGCCTGAAACCCCAACAAAAAAAAAATATTAGTACCAATGAAGACTGTCACCACGGAGATAGCAGACTACAAAAAAAAACTTTCACATCAGTAGTTTCGCTTCGTATTTCACGTCTAACCGCTGCTCATAGGCAAAAATTCACACCTATTCCGAGTCGCTCGTAATAATAATAATAATAATAATATTATATAATAAATATTATATGCATAAATAATAATTGTTATATATAGAGAGAGAATTGTACAGAGGAAAGACAAGTATTTTATCTTACAGGACGTCCGTCAGTACTCCCTCACTGAGATAAACTATAACCGGTAACATCCACAGCCAACTTTTTTTTTTTACGTTGCACTCTTGAGAGGGGAAATCATACCAACTACCCGTTCATATCCGTCGCTGCATCAAGCCTATTTTTATACATGACGAAAAGATAAAACAAGTGACTAACTATGGCGCTAATTCCTGTTAATTTATTCACTATAGCCTTTTCGCGGTTTCCTCACACTTTTTTTATCAAACCTTTGAAAAATCACCCAATGCATCACAACCTGTGTTAGCATAAAAGTATCTTGTTTTTTGTTAAACTGAATATTTTACATATATTTTATTTATAAATTATAACATTTAATTTATAATAAATACTATTTATAACAGTGAGAAAATACCTGTGTTGGTAGCGCCTAGTAAGAAATAGTTATCATGCAAAATATTATTATAACTAAGTGCGC
This sequence comes from Clitarchus hookeri, assembly GCA_002778355.1. Lineage (NCBI taxonomy): Eukaryota > Metazoa > Arthropoda > Insecta > Phasmatodea > Phasmatidae > Clitarchus > Clitarchus hookeri. Next base: position 246,172 of record NQII01001328.1, read on the forward strand.
ACGAATTCGGTGGGTCGTCCTTCAGTGTAATTTTCTAGACGTAGTTAAACTTAGTTTGCACGAGGCGGAGTAATATCCTGGAAGTAGAACTGTAACAGGGTTTCAGAAAAGTGTGGAGTAACCGTGAATGGATTATAACTAATCACCGTGACTAACTGGTAGATGACATTGAATTTCGCGGATTCATCCGCAATTCCTAAACTTCTCACTATAGGGCCACAATCGTATACGTATTATCTATAGTCTATTCGCGGCTTCTTCACACNGCAATTCCTAAACTTCTCACTATAGGGCCACAATCGTATACGTATTATCTATAGTCTATTCGCGGCTTCTTCACACTTTTTGAATCAAACCTTTGAAAAAACACCCCACGTATGGCGTGCTTTGTTGCTTCTTAAATATTTCACGTATCACAAACCTTTTTTCACGTGTTAACATAAAAGTTATTTATTTTTGATTAGATTGAAATTTTATTTATATTTTACCTACAAATTACAATATTTCACTTATAGCTAATATGATTAAAGACAGAGACAAAATAGGTGTGTTGGTATTGCCTAGTAGGAATACGTCTTATGCAGAATATTATTACACTGAGTGCGCACAAATGCGGTGCGTTGACCCTCTGGTGTAATTTTCTGAGCTTCGTTAGCATGAGGCGGAGAAATATCCTGGAAATAGAACTTTAGCAGATCTTCAGAAAAGTTGGAAGCAACAGTAAATAGATTATAGCCACTAGTTTCTAAAGAATTTTTTAGAAAAATTACAAACCTTTTTTACTGTGCAGTGAGTGGTTTTATATACGAGTATACATTACCAGGAGTTTAAAATAAGTGTATCTGAAGTGAAAACCTAAAAATCTCAAATTGCAAAATGGCTACACAGTTAGAAATTTCTGTAGCATTTACGGAATTTTTAAGGAGATGTAGAGTTAATTTACGGAAAGGCACTCCGTGATAAAGTATAACGGAAATGAGATCCGTAAATATAATATTTAAACCTCTCCATACTCTTATGGCTTCGATTTTGAGACACGAACAATGCCGATAAATCCTGAAGCGTATAAAATCCCATCTTCACAACACTGCTTCATGTAAAATAGCAGGTGAGTAGTAGTAGGATTATGGGGAGTCGGGAGCAACGGGACCTGGGACCGGAGCCGGAGCCAGCTGCCGCCAAATCAGAATTTCCCTTTTCCCCAAAATTTTTTTATTTTCTCCCTCAAAATTTCCCGTTTACCCCTCAAAAAATCACCGATCACCCAACTGCGAAAACGAACCGCAGAGAGGCACTTTTCGATCCATCGGAAGGATTTCGGAGGTTCGCTTCTCGAAAGCAGGCAGTGTTGGCCATATTTGTTTTATAGGAATAGGGCATGCCAAATCGATAAACGGGATCCAGGGTCTGGAGTCAGACCTGACCATCAGCAATCTTAGCAACCATATTGGATCCAGGTGACCCTGACCTTGACCGCATGACCTTGACTCGACTCTGTGACCTTGAATCACCTTAAACCCAAAAATTCCAATAATCCCCAAAAATTTATAAATTATTTTTCAAATTTATTAAAAAATTTATACAAATTTATTTAAAAAATTTATAAAAATTACAAAAACCTTATTCAAAATTATTATTAAAAATGTATTTAAAAACCTTACAGCACAGCACCATGTCCAGCAGACGACTGACCCTCCACCAATCAATCACATTGTCATAACCTTTCCCTCCCCTTCCAATGTTTCTCATTCGTTAATTAGTCGGCAGGCCTCCACCCCGTCACCCATACACATTGTGTCGAATGCACTCCACCAGCAATTTTTTTTCGGTTTGTCATTTGTTTACTTTTTTATCACCTAGGTAGCACTAGTGTATTAATTTATCCACCAGGCGAGCTATCGATTTGGCCACCAGATGGCAGCCATATTTGTAATTATTTATTGAAAATATAGGTGATTCTGTCTGCACCTGGCATATTGGATTCTATTTCCATCACCTAAGTGGTGCTAATTTCTCTATTTAGCCACCAGGCGAGCTGACGAAACAAACATTCCCTCATGCTCTGTCATGATATGTTCACCATCTTTGATTTCGCTTTTTCTTAGTTACCTTCTTTTCATTCTCTGTCATTTCTTCTTAATTTTTTGTCACCACGATTAAGTCACCTGTGCTCCACCCACTATCTTAAATTGTATTCATGTCTACCATTCCACCTTGATTTAGTAGCATGCTGATTACTCGGTCCCCTCGAACCACTATCTTGGGTTACATAACTTCCGCAATCTTTGATTGTGCCATACGGTCTTGACCTTTAACCTCCGAAATTCATGCAGTTCCTCATTTGTGTTTAGTAGAAAAATAACTGTGGTGTATCAGAGCAATGCCAGTCTTGTAGAAATTTATGTACTACCTCTCTTCGCCATATACTGCAATGAAGCAGGTCTGACCAGGCCCGACTCGACCTTCACTCTCCCCTCCTTCCAAGTCTCAGGGTCGAAATTCTACCACTTCAACAGCATGTTTTCATGTCTGTTGCATCCAGTNCTCTCCCCTCCTTCCAAGTCTCAGGGTCGAAATTCTACCACTTCAACAGCATGTTTTCATGTCTGTTGCATCCAGTTTGCTTAAAATGTATTATGACTGCAATCCATTCTTAGTATCTGTANACAGCATGTTTTCATGTCTGTTGCATCCAGTTTGCTTAAAATGTATTATGACTGCAATCCATTCTTAGTATCTGTACAATTTATTTCAATATTATACCTTTATTACCATATCATTGATTGTGCACATCCAGTGGTGGGACTACACAACAAATATTGAAGTACTAACTTTCAAATGATTATATTTTGACATATCATTTCATTTAATTTTTATAATGCCCACTTACAGTACCATTATGTAGTGATATATTTGAAAACCAAGCCTGTCACATTCCCTAAATCAGGGAAGTAGGCATGCTAGGACTAGGCACANACAGCATGTTTTCATGTCTGTTGCATCCAGTTTGCTTAAAATGTATTATGACTGCAATCCATTCTTAGTATCTGTGCAATATATTTCAATATTATACCTTTATTACCATATCATTGATTGTGCACATCCAGTGGTGGGACTACACAACAAATATTGAAGTACTAACTTTCAAATGATTATATTTTGACATATCATTTCATTTAATTTTTATAATGCCCACTTACAGTACCATCATGTAGTGATATATTTGAAAACCAAGCCTGTCACATTCCCTAAATCAGGGAAGTAGGCATGCTAGGACTAGGCACAACACCAGCAAAAATAAAACATTTTTTCATTGAAATCATATATAATGAGTATAAAATAATACCCCAACTTTGAAGGTCTATAATATCAAAACCAAACCACCTACAACCTTGGTTGACCAATCAAATGAACCACGGAACTGTGAAGTTTGTTTGCCATATCTTCATAAATGTTCAATGTGACCCCCACGAGCGGCCCAAACGACACCTACGCGATAATCAAACTCGTTCCACACTCTTGTCAGCATGTCCGGTGTTACGGTTTGGATGTGTTACGGTTTGGATGTGTTACGGTATGGATGTTTAATGCACAAGCTTACCAACTAGAACATATCGTATCGTTTCGCGTTATAATTCGGTACCAAGACAGAAGGCATACAAGCGTATGACAGTGTCACGTGTGTCATTGGACTTCCGTTCATCCGACACGCCCTGCAGAAGTCACAACCAATAGTAAACTTCCAGCACTCTGGTGGCTTCATTCCGTCCGGACGGGTGAAACAAAAGGATGAATTCTGTCTGTGATGCAGCCAATGAACAAGTGTTGACATCTGCTCCAGTATGTAGACGACTATGGTGTCTATCTTGGTGCCGTCTTAATCCATTCAGACCCAGTATACAGAATTGTGTACATAACGCACAGGAAGGGTGTTCTTGGCCAGTGCTGTATACTGAAAGGCGCAATGCCCAATAACCTATGCCATGAGTACCTGATTCGTAAACCGTGCTACTGTTCAAGGCCACGAAAGGTTCCTACTACCGTAGCCGAACGCAAAGCCCTTACCTAATTGGTGGTGATTACGAAACAAGTGACGTGTACAGCACGCATCAAAAATGTTCTCATTTGCAACACCGGAAAACGTAAATTAACGTGGGTCTCTGAAAGAGCTATAGCACGAAATAATGTCTACTATTCATTATATTAAGATTCTAATTAACATCAGTGGGTATAGGATTAATAAATTATAGGCTGTTCACGGTAAACTGAGCACTTTTTAAATCTCAGCTTAAGATCTACTTGCACACGCATTGTGTATTCTCCCACTGTATATAAAATTAACATTGCCGTATGCCTGGTCGCTTTATTCATGCGTCGGTCAACTGAAATTGTGAAATCGTTAGAAAAATATATGTTTTACAAATTCACTAATTTTTATACTTATGTACAGAGACCCGGAAATGTCGCCGATTAATTTGGCAACAAACTATACTACGGCATCCTTCGTGTGCTCGAGCCTCTGTTAGTTAGTTGTTCATTGGTTGACGCTCCAGTTTTACCCCATTGTCTACCAGGCAGCACGGGATTCGGTATTTGTTTTGTTTTCCTGCAAGTAAGTTATTGGCTTAAACTCGGCCAGGGCGTGTCTTACAAACTGGGATCCAATTGAAGAAGCAAATCAAATATACATGTGTTTGAAGTCTAGCTTGTCCTCGGATTAATTCGCGAAATTTCCGTATCTCTACTTATGTATGTGCATTAAAAAAGACATAAAGCAAAAAAATAATAATTTTAGTATTCACACATGTGTACCTTACACTTTTAATTCTACGCTAAGACACGGAACCACTTTCCCTCCGTCGTTACTCACTTTCTGGGCGTTTGCCAGTCAGTGTGTCCGTTAAAACATATGCAGGTATGGCCAATGGCATTTTTTAAAAGAAGATTTCAAAAGTGCTCGCTTTATCGTGAAAAGACTTTTATTAAGATTTGTTTGTAGCTGCGTTTGCGTTTCCCCCCTTGGCCNGTAGCTGCGTTTGCGTTTTCCCCCTTGGCCTTGTATGAAATGCCAGCAATTTCTTGCAGCTACCAGAGAGCCGAAGCGAATCACATGTCAGAAGATTGTACAATATTGCAGTACGCCACACGAGCCGAGAATGGCCTGGCTGCCAGCGGGCCGTGGGTGTAATTCCTCCGTAGATTGCCTTCTGTGTTTCTCCCGACCTTGCTTTGGCGCGGGGGCATAAATTATTCCAACTGGGAAAATGAAAGAAGTACAGGTTGAGGGAAAGGAGGGGGGGATCCAAACAAAGGATTGCTGGAAGCATTCCCGCGCTACTGCGGGCAGGAGATAGAAATCAGGACAAGGTNGGGGGGGATCCAAACAAAGGATTGCTGGAAGCATTCCCGCGCTACTGCGGGCAGGAGATAGAAATCAGGACAAGGTAACTGCGGTAAAACAACTCTCAGTCGCACAATCACCACGGTCTAGCGTATGGTACTATAGTCCCGATACACACCGCGATTATCTACTCAATTCCCGCAGATTAAATACAAGGGAGGCAAATTGTCGTCTTCTGCCTAGATCCCCGACACCAACAATGGTCTGAAAAGTGNCCGCAGATTAAATACAAGGGAGGCAAATTGTCGTCTTCTGCCTAGATCCCCGACACCAACAATGGTCTGAAAAGTGCCAAGACAACCGTCATATCCAAATGTTTCAACAACAATGTGTCGTTTATTTACATTTGGTTTTACAACGAATACGAGCATTTAAGAAAAGAAAAATAAATAAGATACAAGCTGCCCACGGTTATTTGAATATTTTTGAAATCAACTTTTGATAAATTCCACTGCCCCCTACCAGCGTATATTTTAACAGGCACACTGTCTGACATGCGCCCAGTAAGGTTGGGTAACGGAGTTACGCTGCCTCGCGCCGATCATGGGTACTTACGTTTCCGAAGACGTCGCCCCTTGAAGGCAGCCGAGGAGGAGTTAGGCTCCGCGACGCGGGTGATTGGTAGTTCGATGAAGGTCGGAACTATACTGAGCGCGCGGCGTTTCCTTCCACCTGGCGGCGGCTGAGGCGACTGAGAGGGGGTCGCCTTGTGACGTTAGCACCGCCTTTGAATTGGATTGGACGAAGATCTGCTTCCGTTTAGAGGATGTTCTCCACATCTTTGGGGTGAACGGCGGTTGCGAAAACTTCGCTATAAATACCCTGGCAATCTAAGACTAAGCGATGGCGGACACTCGGGGGGAGGTCACACCTAGTGGTTTGGGNGGGGGGGGGGGGGTCACACCTAGAGGTTTTGGTCTCGCTCGAGACATGTACATTTAAGAATATTGAAAATTGTAAATTGGGGAAAGTTAGTGCCAGTTAAGTAATTGTATATACTTCTGTAACTTTAAATTTTTGTAATGGCGAATTTTTATTGGAACCCCTAAATTTAATAATGTTTTTAAAGTTTTTAAAGAATATAATATTAAAATATTTTAATGTATTTTTTGCACAAATTTTGTTATGCTATTTGATTTTGAAAATCGTTTCTATTTTTATTGGGGCGGAGGAAAACCAGAGGACAAGAGCCCGGTAATTAAAAGTAAACAAGGAAATTAATTTTTTGACTTTCTACAGTCACCCTCTTAAACTGAATGTCATTTGGCTGCGACTGATCCACTTTTTACTCTCATTCTTATTCGCCTCCGGTGTATGTTCGTCATGGATGACATGGTTGTGGAGTTAGGGGCAAGTTTTATACGTGCGGCAGAGTGGTCTGGTGGTCACTAAGAACCCTCTGTTGCAGTTAGTAACGATGGAAAGAAAATAGTTCCATGTCTTCACGTTGAATAAAAAGTGCTAGGTAAACATTTGTAAATACGTAAGTGATATCGTTTGCTTTTTTTATACCCATGTAATTGTAAGAATTAACAAATTTGTAAAATATTTATTTTTCTAATAATTTCATAATTTCACTTGACTAGCGCATGAACAAAGAGATCAGGCCCATGGCAATGTTTATTTTACGTACTCGTATGGTGGAAATGGAACAATACGCAATGTGCATACAAGTATATCTTAAGCAGTGCTTTCAAAAGTGCTCAGTTTACTAATAACATTTTGTGTGACTTGATTACATCACAGAGTACCTAACAGTTTCAATATTCCGAGTCCACGATCGTGAAAGAACGGGACAAACGACGACTGACGAGAATCATTAAACGTGACAGACGTGCAACCCTTTCTCAAATTGGCGGGGATTTCAATGCCTTCTCCATACCTTCAGACATTAGTCGAGTCCATGCTACGTCGTCTTGCGGCACTTCTACGCGCTCNAAATTTAATAATGTTTTTAAAGTTTTTAAAGAATATAATATTAAAATATTTTAATGTATTTTTTGCACAAATTTTTGTTATGCTATTTGATTTTGAAAATCGTTTCTATTTTTATTGGGGCGGAGGAAAACCAGAGGACAAGAGCCCGGTAATTAAAAGTAAACAAGGAAATTAATTTTTTGACTTTCTACAGTCACCCTCTTAAACTGAATGTCATTTGGCTGCGACTGATCCACTTGTNCTCTTAAACTGAATGTCATTTGGCTGCGACTGATCCACTTGTTACTCTCATTCTTATTCGCCTCCGGTGTATGTTCGTCATGGATGACATGGTTGTGGAGTTAGGGGCAAGTTTTATACGTGCGGCAGAGTGGTCTGGTGGTCACTAAGAACCCTCTGTTGCAGTTAGTAACGATGGAAAGAAAATAGTTCCATGTCTTCACGTTGAATAAAAAGTGCTAGGTAAACATTTGTAAATACTTAAGTGATATCGTTTGCTTTTTTTATACCCATGTAATTGTAAGAATTAACAAATTTGTGAAATATTTATTTTTCTAATAATTTTATAGTTTCACTTGACTAGCGCATGAACAAAGAGATCAGGCCCATGGCAATGTTTATTTTACGTACTCGTATGGTGGAAATGGAACAATACGCAATGTGCATACAAGTATATCTTAAGCAGTGCTTTCAAAAGTGCTCAGTTTACTAATAACATTTTGTGTGACTTGATTACATCACAGAGTACCTAACAGTTTCAATATTCCGAGTCCACGATCGTGAAAGAACGGGACAAACGACGACTGGCGAGAATCATTAAACGTGACAGACATGCAACCCTTTCTCAAATTGGCGGGAATTTCAATGCCTTCTCCATACCTTCAGACATTAGTCGAGTCCATGCTACGTCGTCTTGCGGCACTTCTACGCGCTCNATTTCAATGCCTTCTCCATACCTTCAGACATTAGTCGAGTCCATGCTACGTCGTCTTGCGGCACTTCTACGCGCTCGCGGGGGCCCTACACGATATTAGGCAGGTGTACCAGTTATTTTGGCTCTTCAGTGTATAATATTTCATTTAAAATTCATATGAATAAAGACAGAGAAAATAAGTGGGTTGGTAATACCTAGTAAGAAATAGTTCTAGTGTAAAATATTATTTCACTGAGTGCACGTTGTCCCTTTGGTGTATTTCTCTAGACTCGGTTAAGCTTTGTTCTCACGAGGCGAATGAATATCCTGGAAATAGAACTCTAGTAGTGTTTTAGAAAAGTTGGAAGCAACCGTGAATGGACTATATCAAAAACTTACAATACATTTGCAGAAATTATTACTTTATTTATTTTTCTTAAAAGCTTTGTTGACGTATCTAGTGTATACACATACATATAGCCTGTTCACGGTAAAGTGAGCACTATTGAAACCCTAGTCACTTTATCATCTCAGCTATTTTTTCGTCCTTTAACCACCCTTTTTAAATAGATATTACCATGTAAGTAATAAACAAAATGTACATATTCCACCGCACTCTGAAGTTAACGTCTAAGACTACAATAAAATATATTTATTGACTATTATTCCAAATGAGAGAGCTTTCAAAAGTGCTCACTTTACCGCGAATAGCCTATACCACATAATAGGAGAATATACAGAGATGAAACAGCCGCTTATACGGCGAACTCCAGCAGAACCCAGTCAAATGCAAGGTCTGTTCCCACAACTTTGTACAACTAATCACAGCTTGAGAATGCCCACATCAAAGGAACCGCCAAGCCATTTCGTTTCTGTGTTCTTATCTACTCTGTGCCTCTGGCGTACCCAGCTATCGCAAGAAGTGAAGAAGCAAATTATAGCGAAATCTAAATGAGAAAATAGTGCGCAGAAATCCGAAACGCGTCGGGCGAGTCGGGAGAGTCCATTGCCGCTGCACGAAGGGGTGGGGTTGTTCAGTTCCGTAGTGGCAGCGGCAGAGAGAGGTTGGCCAAGAGCTGCTCCGCGCGTGCATTGGGCCTATTACCTGTGGGAAAAAACGCAAGCCGCGTCGACTGTATACAACAGAGTGGTAGTAGAGAGCGATGTCATCAGCTTGGTGTGTATGGCGCCGGCAGTGTCACGTTGTTTCTCTCCCTCCAGCGGCGAGCGCTCGGGAGAGCCTTCCCCTACAACGCCTCCTCTACGTCATCCACGCCCTTACGGCGCCCGTCTACCTGGCGCTTGAACTGCGTTGCAGAGTGTTGCAAATACACGTTTTTCAACGAAACTATTAAGCGTGCGTCCAACGTGCTGATCTACGAAAATAACACACACTTCAGACGAGAGCTGTTAAGTACTTTCAAAATATCACGTACCTTAGAAACATCAATTCAGAGTACTCCAAAACCGCTATTAAAAAAAAGGCCTTTCCAAGGCGCTGTAGCTCTAAATGCACGCATCAGATACATCCAAACTACTATACGGGCCTGCATTGAACCTTCCTAAAGACTTCCCACTAATAAAATAATATGGTCACCACTGAAAGTCCCATAGGTACACGCAGCACGACGAGAACACTGCACGCCAGTTCAGAGCCTTGCGCTTAGCGGCGATGGCGTACTTGATGCGCGTGGCAGTGTCGCCCTTATCGCTCCCGCGCTTCTCGGCCTAAANAACGTGGGAAAAAGTTCCACGTAGACGGGCGCCTTAAAGCTGCGCGAAGATTATTTTCTCATCTGAACTTTACTATACTTACTGCTACTATCAGAAAAATTATTTCCGAATTCGCCTGTACACAGACTATGCTGCAAACACGGTTCGTTTGTGACTAATTGAAAAAATAGGCCGTCGCTAATTCGACACGTCTTGAAGGTCTCCGAGTCGCTAGGAAAAAAAACTCGCCGACAAAAGGAGGACTGAATCATGTGCAAGCCAGCCAGGCGTTTAAAGTGACTTCTCACAAAAGCAGCGACCAATGACCCGGTGACAGCCTCGCACCGATAAAAGTTGCTGAACTGCTGCGTCTCATCGTGAATTTATATGCACGTATAGATAAAGAACTGGAACATTCGCGATTTCAGTCTAGGCTTCAGAACAATATGTGCAATCATGTAGATATAGGCTAATCTGTGAATTGGTTGCTTGCCTTCGCAGTGAAAGGCTTACATTTTGTCGCATATTTCATTATTGGTTCAGGGTTCTCCTCGTGGTTCCAAATAACCCAAGGCCAAATTGAAAATCAACAACAACGTACGTGAAGCCGCGAATTTTTCTGGTCTATAGTCACAAGTAAAGTCTTGGAAGCTAGTTTAAAAAAACAGCTTAAAAAAAAAACACAAATTTTTTATTGTGTACGATAAAGAAAAATTCCAATGTTTTTTATTTACTTTTACAATGGTTTGCAAGTGTGCAAAGAACTCATCATTAGGGGCCTGCAAAATTAGCGGTATCGTATGTCTGCACGCAAAACTCCAAGATGCTGTATACTCACTTGACTTTTTGACCAATAGCAAACGCTCATGCGTAGAGCCACCAATCTCCATAGCAACGCGGTCACGCAGGTAAATTGACTCCGTACAGTTGCCAGTAGCCAATTAAATCTCACGACATCTACTTCGAAAAGTATGGGGAAGTAACGCTTAAAACTTGCTGCGAAATAATATAGCGAATTTCGTATGTCTCTACTCAGTACAGGAGTAATTCACAAAAAATACAGCGCTTTAACGACGTGTTTACGTTGCTAACAATTTCACAGTTTCGTCTGTTTGAAACACGAATAAAGTGATCGTGCTGCTAGCAATGTTAATTTCCAGTATGGCGGAATGACAAAATGTACAGAAAAGTATATCCTAAACAGAGCTTTCGAAATTTCGCAGTTAACAGCGAACAGACTACAGAAAAATATGTCAGTTCTTATTTTCGTGTGCAAGAGAAAAAAATGAACTTCTTGTGACTACATCTAATTTAAACATTAAGTACATTTTTAACAACGACGGCAAGAAATGGAACTATTTCTACAATTCGCTACCGACATTGTTGAACAACGACGGCAAGAAATGGAACTATTTCTAAAATTCGCTACCGACATTGTTGTTAAGTAATTTACCAAGTGTTGACGTTGAGATATTCGAAATTACGGTAGGCAATTTCTTTTTATGTTCTGAACTGAACGTGAAGGAGTTCTATTCCTTTCAGCAACGCCGAAGACTGTTAGTGTACGGAAATCATCGAAGTGACGTCTTCCTGACAAATTGCTTCCTTTCCAGGAATGATGACGAAGCGTACTATCAGCTTCCTTATCGGAGATTCTTCCGCAGCCGAGTTGTGGGTGCATTCCTTACGTCCATATCACTCGCTTCCAAGGAAACTAGGCTCGCTGCCACTTACGTGTCNGCCGAGTTGTGGGTGCATTCCTTACGTCCATATCACTCGCTTCCAAGGAAACTAGGCTCGCTGCCACTTACGTGTCGTTTCGAAAAAGTATAGGCTGTTCACGGTAAACAGAGCAGTTTTAGAAGCTCTGGTTAAGATCTATTTGTAAGCAAATTGTGTATTCTTCCACCGTATGTCATATCAACACTGCCACATGGTCTTGATCACTTTATTCATGCGCCGGTCAAGTGGAACTGTAAAATAATTAGAGACGTGAATATTTTACAAATGTGCTTATTCTTACGCTTATGCATTAAGAATGTAGGATGAGAAAGTAGTTCCATTGTTCACAAATGTTCACCCAGCACTTATAATTCAATAATTCAACGTTAAGATTTCGAACTACTTGTATCCTTTGTTACTATCTTTACTGGGCGCATGCCAGTGAAAGTGCGCGTTGAAATATAGGGGAGGTAATCTTTTTCAANGCCGAGTTGTGGGTGCATTCCTTACGTCCATATCACTCGCTTCCAAGGAAACTAGGCTCGCTGCCACTTACGTGTTGTTTCGAAAAAGTATAGGCTGTTCACGGTAAACTGAGCAGTTTTAGAAGCTCTGGTTAAGATATATTTGTAAGCACATTGTGTATTCTTCCACCGTATGTCATATCAACACTGCCACATGGGCTTGATCACTTTATTCATGCGCCGGTCAAGTGGAACTGTAAAATAATTAGAGACGTGAATATTTTACAAATTTGCTTATTCTTACGCTTATGCATTAAGAATATAGGATGAGAAAGTAGTTTCATTGTTCACAAATGTTCACCCAGCACTTATAATTCAATAATTAAACGTTAAGATTTCGAACTACTTGTCTCCTTTGTTACTATCTTTACTGGGCGCATGCCAGTGAAAGTGCGCGTTGAAATATAGGGGAGGTAATCTTTTTCAAAGGTTAATTTCAAAAGCACTGAATTATCTGTGAATAGCATATAACAGCAAACCTCAACCGTCACGTGCCTTTTCAAACAAGCAAAAATGANAAGGTTAATTTCAAAAGCACTGAATTATCTGTGAATAGCATATAACAGCAAACCTCAACCGTCACGTGCCTTTTCAAACAAGCAAAAATGAAAGTCGCGACACACATTTTCATAGTTATATATATATATACACACACACACACACACACACATATATATATATATGTGTGTGTGTGTGTGTGTGTGTGTGTGTATACACATACACACATACTTCCAATACTTTCTTTTGCTGATACCTTTTCGGAAAATCCTTGAATCTGTCCAATTTAGCAATCACTATAAAAAAATTTATATAAAAACCAAACTTAAGGCAACACAGTTTAAGTTAAAATTACGTAAACTATACAACGATTAATATACCTACGTAAAATTCACGAACCAAAACGTGCTGAGTCCCACAGTTTAACAATCGTCCCTTTTTTACCCCAGNAATATACCTACGTAAAATTCACGAACCAAAACGTGCTGAGTCCCACAGTTTAACAATCGTCCCTTTTTTACCCCAGAAGTTTGTCAACTGACACACCGGCTTGCTATGCTGAATTAAAATCTCAGCAGGTTTTCTTTATGTGATTCAGTTTATTTTCCATTCAGAACAATACCACGAAAGTGCATTTATTCTTAAACGCAATTCGTAACTTTCTTTTGTCATCAACATATTAAACTTTTCATCATTATGTTCAATAAGCTTGTAAGTTTTCAGCACCGACATGGCAGTTGGAAAAATGTTTCGTATTCTCCAATAAATAGAAAGTATTTTGCTCTAAAAAATTGTAATACTACTAAATACAGATATAGAAGTGTCGGCTTGTGTAACATCTAACATTACTGCAGAATACGAGAGTTGCATGAAATAATGATACTCTTAAGTATTAGTATGACAACGATCGTAAATCAGTCAGAAAGGTGCGATCCACGACGCTGAATGCGAAAATTGCGTCAGCAATTGAAGTGTTAAGGCAGATTTGTTAGCGCATCATGATAAGCTCAATCGACATTCTGACTACTTTCCTTCGAAGAAATCGGTCACCGTAAAAATGACACAGAATTTATTTGCGTAATACTACACACATTTCTGAATCCACAAAAAAATTGTGTAATCCTGACAAACTTTCGTGAGAGCAGCAATTGTATCACTAGAGAAAAATAGGTGGCGTCAATACTGAAATGTAGAAAACTATTGGCGAATTCTCAGAAGTCCAAGGAACGCCTCTACCAATAGCAGACGAATATCGCCGCCGAGAGTTACGTGCTTATTAAAAGGGTCGTTTTCTTACACGTAAAGACNGGGGGGTCAATTTACGAAGTTTGAAAGACCTTCTTAGTTACTTAAGCTTTTAATTCCGAAAGTAACAGCTGTACAAATTGTAGCAAATAGCACATAAATTTTCGTTTGTACATCACTCACAAATGCAAATGTCTGTTGGAAAATTACAAAACTTTAACCGCGGTGTTACAAAAAAATTGGCAACTAGTTTTCAAAATTATTTTGTAAAAGTAAGAATATTTTTTTTACGCGAAGAGAGACTACAAGCTAGAAAACATTCAGCCACTTAAATACACGACAGCCGTGTACACCTTTAACTTTCCACGACATGAAGTGCGATTTATGACTGCGCGTGCACGAATTTTCCGACCATTAAATAAACTTCCGTGGAACACAGCTGCAGGACGGACGAAGGTTAAAATGATACCGTAATATAATTTTTAATGACAGTTTGTGCCAGGCGGTAATGCGCGGTAGCATGCTTACAAGCCGGCGACATGCTCTTTACCTTTGGAAGAATTTCTCGGGAACTACATACATGTACGTTTATTTTCCACTTCACCCTTTCAGGACTACTTTAGTTTATGGTTACATGCGTTGCAAATCAGAGAAGTTTTGGTGCGTGCCGTACCTAGGCCGACAGAGTACGTATTTCTTTACCAGAAGCAATGAGCTGTAAGCTTGGTGTTCGTCTATAGTAACACGAACCACTTGTAACTTATGACAGTAGCACGGTTTACGAAAAGTTATCCACGGGGAAAACAAGTGGACACTGAGCCACGCAGTACTGAATACCAGCAGTTATGTAAACAATTGTATACATTGCGTCTGGATGGGGTTGAGGGAACTACACAAGCAAGCTCGAATTGTGGCAATTATACACTCTAGGAAATTGTTCAGAAATTTACCACGTCATAGTAAACGCGTATTTACAAAACAAGTATGGTAAAGTTATTTAAATACATTAATGTAATCTTCCTTATGTTTAACTGCAGTATTTCTGAGGCTAAAAAGTGAGTTGTTTCTTAGTTTCCGATTTATACGTTCAACACTCTAAACCTGAATAAGTGATTCGAATCGGTGAAAAATTTCTCAGTGAAAAGTTAGTCGATAAAAACTGCTATTTTACTAAGAAGCATAATAATGAACTTAGAACCGGTGTCCATGGCCTGTGGAATGCATGGTAACGCAGTAGAAATCACCCTTATGTCAGTGAAATTTAGTCACCAACACAATATTCAAGCTTTCTCATATTCCAGTGGAACTGTTTCTACTGGTTTGGAGCAAATTTTGGTATTTTATGTTTAAATGTGAACAACCTAAATAAGAAAAAAAG
This sequence comes from Clitarchus hookeri, assembly GCA_002778355.1. Taxonomy (NCBI): domain Eukaryota; kingdom Metazoa; phylum Arthropoda; class Insecta; order Phasmatodea; family Phasmatidae; genus Clitarchus; species Clitarchus hookeri. Next base: position 261,504 of record NQII01001328.1, read on the forward strand.
AATTTTCTCCAGCAATTTGAGTAAAGAATTTGGTATATGCAGAAATCTGGCGATTTCGAGAGTTCATCTGGTGGTAGCACAAGGCTTTAAGCAGTCGTACTGATTACTGTCTTTTGTAAATAAGCTCTGAAGGAACCCTTGCCGGAGGTTTTTAGGAGGGACAACGGGAATTTCCGCAAGTCACTAACATCCCTTGCCTAACTTCCGTACCAACATCCTGCTGGAACGCTGGACATAGTTACCCTACAAGGAGTTGTTTGCCACCGGAAAAGGATGTTGGTTATAACACTAGGGGCTCAGTCCGAACACAGAACATATCTGACTTTACATACTTCACGGAGCTTCGCAAAGGAGCAAGACATAATTCTTACTTGAGTTGAGAGATTTGGGCGGCTCTTAACAACGAGGTCTTGAGGGCCGATGAGGGTGAAATGAGGTGAGAATGGAGCAGAGCCGGAATGCAAGGGTGGGGGACACGGGAGATAAACCGAGAAAACCCGCCGACCAGCAGCATCGTCCGGCACGATTCCCACATGCGAAAATCCGAGAGCGACACTTCCGGGAATCGAATCCGGTTCGCATAGGTGGGAGGCGAGTAGTCTGGCCACTAAACCACCAGATATGACATACTTCCTTAAAACACTCAGTCACACATTTTAAAACATTAACTGATTGAAATTAACTAATACATTAACTGATTGACTGAAAAATGGATGACTCACTTCTGGAATATCTTACGGTACAAGACTACGTTTTATGTCAATTACAGTTCGCAAGCTCTTAAAAATTGCTAATTTAGTTATAGAAGAAAAACTTTAAAGTTGTAAAACGTAATGAAACGTAACGATGAGACTACTTCTTCGTACTCACTACACTCAACATAATACAACAATGCGAGGCACCAAACGTAACGCAAAATAATAATAAACCGAGGGAGAAAAGGGGTTCTGCCCACCTCTGTGTATATGATGACGTTGCGACAGCTGTAGTACGCGTAACGAATTTTCTGTGTAGAGTGCAAACCCTAGCTGCGCAGCGCGATCATCCAAATTGAGTACTAAATTGGCGTGCTTGCCGAAAATCAGAATTATTGCCCCTCTGGTTCCTTGATAACACAAAACAGTGTGATAACTGGAAATAAGATTCACTTTAGTGACGCTAGAAGGCATCCTGACGAGTTACTTTTGCCCGGCCCCGTCCAGACTGTAAGTAGGAATACACACACGCTTTGATCCTACCAATGTGAAGTAACGTGTACCATTTGTACACCCAGCAACACAGCAGTTTGGTAGCAAAAATACTCGCGGACAGAACAAACACATGCACAAACAGGAACGCTAGGAAAAAAAACTTGCTACTACTACGAAATGACAACAATAGGCGACCGTGTACAAGAAAAAAAATCTGGAGATTTAATTGAACTCTCAATACCTTTACTTTTCCCTGAAAAACCAAGTAATTCATCCAGATATGACAATACCAATTAGCAGATTATCTGTGGCTTCGAAAATATTAACCATATAATTGAAATATTTCTGCTTGGGGTAGTGGCCTGTAAAACACTAGCGCCCTCGTGATGGTTAACGATAAAAAAAAATTGAGAAAGTTCAAAAATCAAGCAAAATTCTTAAATGTTCCTTCAAAAGTAATTATTGTAATTAAAACGTTTGCAATCAGTTAGCGGCAGAGCGAGGATTCAGTTCAGGTTTACCGTGGTAAATGTCAGAAAAGTCGTGTAAGTACGAAAAACAACATGGCGGCGTGAAAAATGTTCTAGGAGGTCGAATGAACGGTGTTAGGTGAAAAACTTTGTTTGGAATTTCTCAGCTGAAATTAGTAATCAAGCGTGGAATTTCGATGATCTTGAAGTTCCCTATGGTCAGGTACGCCGACGGGGCATCTCTCCGGATGCGCAGCAGCCCTGGGTGACGTCTTCCTTATATGTAAGCACATGGCTTACGGTGCTAACATACAGTTCAGTGGCACCTTAACGGACGTCTCACGAGTTCTAGCTACCCTCTCTGAAAGCTACGCGGAGGGGGCTAATACAGGCTTACTTATTGCTTTAAAAACATCTCACGTCTTCGTCTCTAGTAGAAGGCCTAATTTCAGGGGGGCGAACTCGGACTTCCCTAATAAAAATCTAAATTTAACACCTCGTGCACAGCAGCCNCCTAGTGCACAGTCCACCCGGGCTGGCTGCCTGACGTCGCGAAACATGTCAGTCTTCTTCGTTGAAAACTTAACTTAAGAATGTTCTTTAATCACTGGCCAATCACGAGGGTTATAATTTAAATTCATTTGAACTGCCACTAAACTCTGCCCCAACGTTCAAAATCATAGTCTCATATGGTCTTGTAAGTAGACGTACACGATTTAAAAAAAATAGAAATACATATAAATATGCGGCCAAAATAAAAATCCTGTTAAAAAAAAAAATATTACGGACTCTGTTTTAAAATAATACATAAATCTTGCCACGAAATAAAATTAATGATGTGAAAAAAATATCGAGACTGTTAAGTATAAAAATTACATGTTAATAATTATTCNGCCACGAAATAAAATTAATGATGTGAAAAAAATATCGAGACTGTTAAGTATAAAAATTACATGTTAATAATTATTCATTATTATAGCTCAAAAAGCTTGTGTTACAAACTGCATAAGTGACTAACTTTTGAAATTCAATAATATTAATAATATGACTTTTAAGAACCATTATTTTAAGGATTCTAAAACTGGTAAGAACTCACCCACCCAGGCTTCAGTGGCTTACAACGGCTATGCCGTCCTTCACTAAATTTCTCCTGTGAACGTGCAATATGTCTGCTGCTTCCTNCTTCAGTGGCTTACAACGGCTATGCCGTCCTTCACTAAATTTCTCCTGTGAACGTGCAATATGTCTGCTGCTTCCTTCTCAGTTCCCACTTCCCCAGCCTTAAATAACACGGAGACCAGAGGTGCTTTATACAGTTTCGAGTCCACGTAGTGTACGTACCTGCAAACAAAGAAAACATTTACCATAAGGAAAAACACGAAAAAAAAAATTGTTTTTACATCAACTCTTTAACTCACAGGTAAACATACANAACATTTACCATAAGGAAAAACACGAAAAAAAAAATTGTTTTTACATCAACTCTTTAACTCACAGGTAAACATACAATTTTAGGCGTTGCAAAGAACAAATTGTTGTTAGGAACTGGACAAGTACAGGCTGTTAACGGTTATTCGAGCACTTNATTTTAGGCGTTGCAAAGAACAAATTGTTGTTAGGAACTGGACAAGTACAGGCTGTTAACGGTTATTCGAGCACTTTTGAGAGCCCTACTTAGGATCTATTTTCCCTCTCATTTCGTATTATTACGCTATACGTAAGATTAACATTGTCATGGACCGTCTCACTTTATTCATGCGCCATCCACGTGGGAATCGTGGAATTTTTAGGAAAGTGAATGCGTCAATAATACGCCAATTCGTGCTTTTTGAGTACAAAACAAGAAATATTAACTTCAGTAGCCACAAATGTTCGTATTACACTCTCAATAAAACGTCAAATCTTAAAACTATTTTTTATTGATTTGCTGCCAACTTAACTGGGATACGCCACCAACTCCTGTACGTACACAAACCGCCAGCGCAGGGTTCAGCTGATGTGCCTTCAGCGGACCTTGGCCGATCATTTCCGAAGCAGTCTCACGAAGACACACCATACCTTCCCGACCTTCATGTTACTATGACAACCGGAACCAACAAAGGCGAAGAGAAAACACGAACTAACGGAAACGAAAACACAGTAAAACAAAACCTGAAACCCTGGCCGCCGTGCCGTAGAGTCAGGCAACGTCTTTACCCAGACCTTACGCGAATAAATTCACGATACTATTCAGGCTTAGAATCAGCTTTCAACAATAGAAGACTGGCCGGGGTTTTGATAAATTCTCGTACAGTCTATAACTTAACCTGCATTTTTCAAAATACCGAAAGGGACAATACTAGGTTGCAGCCTCACTGCTACCTCCTCCCACGATCTCTGTGCAGGCAGAGTCGGAGGGAGGTAAAATGTTGATGGGAACCGGGGCTTGCTGGGGAAACCCAGCTTGTCCTAACATCAAAGCGAGCTAGGCTCAGGAAGACAATTTTATGAGCTTTGACGAGGGGGTGGGGGGTTGCTTCTCTTTTCCGCCTCGTTCCAAATGAAAGATAACTGGGTAGACCAGGGCCCCTCACGGGGTTTGAACTACCCCCGCGCTTAGGAGCTTGCTCCGGTGATGCAAAGCGGCGTGCCGTAGAGTCCTCGCACCAGATACAGATGCATTCTCCTCTTGTGAGTCGACAGTAACGGATGTGAAGGAGCGGCTCTGCCTCTTCGTCAACACGACTTAGCTATTCGCGGCACGCACCCTGGGTACTGTGGTCGGCCAGGAAACTGGTCATCTTGAAATTAGCCCCTAGTGGGTCAGCGGCCACAGTGCACTGCACCGTCTATAATTAGGCAAGCTGCAGGAAAAATACAACACACTCCAGGAGTTTCCCAGTCNAGCTGGTTGGGGACGCGATGTTTGCTGGTGACTAATTCATTCCGCCCGGCGCAATACAAGTTCATGGGGACTGCACTTCAACCAAAAGAAAACACCATGGCGATACCAAACGCCAACGCCAGACGCCGTTAGTGGCGCCACCGTCCATTCCGGTTTCAAACCGGTTCAGCCCACTACTGGTAATCCCAGACGGGTATTCCCTAACAGCAGACATTTCAAAAACCGGCTTCACCTTACANGGTTCAGCCCACTACTGGTAATCCCAGACGGGTATTCCCTAACAGCAGACATTTCAAAAACCGGCTTCACCTTACTCATCACCCGTGACGGCCTCAAAATTCATATTGTAACGACTGATTATGCCCTCTTCGAGGAAGCAGACAGTTACCTGCCAAGCAACTTCGTAAATTTCTACACATTCAGTAGTCCAACAGATCAACCCCACAAACCCCACAAACCCCACAAACCCCACAAACCCCACAAACCCCACAAACCCCAAAAAGCACACTTTGCAGCCGCAACGCTTTCTCTGCGTAACGGCCGCGCAAAACAAAACTCTNGGTTCAGCCCACTACTGGTAATCCCAGACGGGTATTCCCTAACAGCAGACATTTCAAAAACCGGCTTCACCTTACACATCACCCGTGACGGCCTCAAAATTCATATTGTAACGACTGATTATGCCCTCTTCGAGGAAGCAGACAGTTACCTGCCAAGCAACTTCGTAAATTTCTACACATTCAGTAGTCCAACAGATCAACCCCAAAAACTGGTGTTTGACTAAACGCCTAGCACCCAAATAAATTATATAAGGAGCGATCTTGAAGACCGTGGCTACAAAATTCAGAAAATATACCAATTTCACAAAAGAATAGCTGATTCCAGAGACCCCACAAACCCCAAAAAGCACACTTTGCAGCCGCAACGCTTTCTCTGCGTAACGGCCGCGCAAAACAAAACTCTCCCGCACCTAGAATCAATAACCAGACTGAATATGACCGTGATGCACCCGCGTGTCTACAGGAAAAGGCCGCAAGATGTTCCCCGATGCAAAAACTGCTCGGCAATAGGCCACACACACAGATACTGCCACATGAAAAAAGTCTGCCCGCAATAAGCCGGGCCACACCTCATAGGCATCTGTCCCAGACACAAAGAAACCCCGATCTGTTGCAAATGCCAAGGCGACCATCAAGCAACCTCTAAACTCTGCCCCAAGTTCCTAGAACAGGCTCAATAACACCAAGCCCAAGCTGACAATTTCAAGGCACAACAACAACAAACATCTAAGCCAGTCTCAGTGCCGGCTAGAAACCTGGCTAACTACCAGAAAATCTCTGATGCAAAAAACCTGCCACGAAACCTCTCGTACGCACAGGCGTCCTTAGGATTTAAACGACCAGCTACAGTCCCCACTCTACCCCCAGTAACGCAGGTAACACAAACACAGCACTCTGCCAGTCCAGCCCTAACAAACACAACCCCCAGACAACCATTCCACAACCCTAAGTGTGCCGGGAGGACTTGGAGAGGCACTCCAAGACATGAGCTCGCTAATGCGGTTCTTGTCGCAGACCAACTTCGTAGCCATCATGGCCCATTTCCAACCCTACATGGCAAAAAGCCAATATCTGACAAAACCACAAGAAAAATCCTGGCTACTTCTGGAAGCACTAAGCTCGTTTTCTGAATTAAAATAACTATATCCTCCCCTTTACAAAGATGTACCGGAAAACTCTCGGCAATTTAAACATAAATACAAACTCTGACGAGCGAAATAGACGCGAATATTAACCGACACTGACTGATCGCAGCACTCTCTCATGTAATTAAATAGCCCTTGCTGCACTCTGCAAGCAAAACTATCCCAGATAATAAGTTGAAGCTCTCACGCTGATTCTGCTAATAATAAACCCACCAGTAAACATTTTAAAGACTTCTTATATTCAAAATAATTCATTGCAAGAAGCTGAAATAACCAAGAATCTTCAGAATTCTAAAAATTAATTTAAACCCATAAATGGGACACAAATCTAGAAAAAAAAGTTCTCCCCATCTTTATAATATATTAAAATAAGTCATTTTAACTGCATTACAGCCCGAATTAAAAACTCTTAGTTAACCTGATAAAAATGTTCAACTTCAAAACGTGTTCCATGTAAAAATACGATAGTGCTGCCATCTCTTGAGTGGCGGATGAAGGCCCCGCCTACCGCAAGACCTCTCGGCCAATCAGAGACCTCCGGTCACATGAAACTAAAATTTATAATTCCTTACTCGCTTGTCAAGCAGTCATTTACAANATTCCTTGCTCGCTTGTCAAGCAGTCATTTACAAAACTACGGACTTTTTCGAAGAAATATTGAACTAATAACTTACTAAACTGTTTAAACCATAAATTACACGCCCTCAGCGTCTTTAATTAAAATCGTTTAAAAACAAGATTTTTACCAACTTTCAATCGCTCGTCAGTACGTAGTACGCACACACGAGGAAAAACGTAACTAAAAACAATTAACTTCCTAAACAGACACAACAAATGTTCCTTTTAAAACTTTAAATACATTTTCTAATTTATTTCTGGTCAACAGCACCTCCCAGGCACGCTTAAAAATATCAGCTACCCTCAGTAACTGGTTGGGGAACAACTTAAAATTTAATCAATTATTCCTTTTCCCAGGCCACGCCATCACGATGTATCGCGATTTTACAATCTCTTTTGGCAGCTAGAATCCACTTACTATATAATTTGTCACTGCTTAACCACCACCGAGTCCACTCGTGGGCTTGTTGGTGGGAAATTAAAAAGCCCTGAAATATTCAAAATTTACTGAACAACTAGGTGGGAGTTTGCTACTCCCCCCCCCCCCCC
>NQII01001328.1:277954-294249 GCA_002778355.1 Clitarchus hookeri
CCCCCCCACCAAACCCTTTTCATTCCGTTGCTACACCATACTCACCTCGCTTCGCCCTCATCGGCTCTCAAGACCTCGCTGTTAAGAGCCGCCCAATCTCTTCACTCACTCACTTATTAACTGGCTACTGGTATTATGGAAGGCTTTCCTTTCCATTCAGCTGTGACATTACAAATTGTATCATGAAGTAATTTCCATTTGCTTTTAAGGGTTTTTGTATATAATCTTTTATATCTTTCCATATTTTTGTACTTAGGTGACAACCATGGTCAGTCAGTTACTAATTAATGTATTCTGTGATATTTTTGGGAGTTTTTAAAAGGAGTTAAAGTTTTCTGTGACCTCAAAATATAGTGCGAAAAAAGTAATTGCTCTATGTTTCTTTCGCAAACCTTCCCACTTTGCCACTTTGACCACTAACCGGGGGGGGGGGGNAGGTTAAAAAGGACATTCACTCTGGAAAAGGACATTTCATTAAAAAGGAGGGCAATGCAATTTCGTAAGCGTCACAAATATTTAAAATGGATAGCACTACTATATTGTTTTAGCGTATTTTGATACCAATAATGTTGAAAAAAGAGTTAAATAAAGTTATTTAGTATTTGAAGAAAATTATTTTTAAGGTTTAATTAATAACAAGAAATGATATTCCCATTACCACTAAACATAAAATATGAAGACTAAGTACCAGGCCAGGAAAACAAGCTTGTATGCTTAATGTTGGTTTAGATAACAAAAAATTGCAATATACACGCAGTAGTATAAAAAGAATTTAAATAAGAAATTTAAAAAATATATATTAAACATTTTTAAGACTTGACAAATAACATGCAGATGTTTTTATATGATTTGCAAAGAGAGTTTTGAGAAAAGAGCTATAAAAAGTTTTGTTGCACAGAAACTAATTATATGAAATTACTTAGTAGTCTAATAATATCTTTTGTCAGGTTAGAAAAGCCAGAATTTTTTTTAAACCACGATTAATCCGACCTGACGCAAAAATATTAGAAATGGAGGATGTGCCCTGTTTTTGCTGGACGTNATTTTGTCAGGTTAGAAAAGCCAGAAATTTTTTTAAACCACGATTAATCCGACCTGACGCAAAAATATTAGAAATGGAGGATGTGCCCTGTTTTTGCCGGACGNGGGGGGGGGGGGTCGCTTTTTTAGGAAAATTTTCCACTGAAGGAAGTAGAGACGGAGTACTGCTTCCATGTGTCGGCAAGCTACCGGCACACAACTTTATTGCACGTCGGGTTACCAGACACACAGGTTAAAAAGGACATTCACTCTGGAAAAGGACATTTCATTAAAAAGGAGGGCAATGCAATTTCGTAAGCGTCACAAATATTTAAAATGGATAGCACTACTATATTGTTTTAGCGTATTTTGATACCAATAATGTTGAAAAAAGAGTTAAATAAAGTTATTTAGTATTTGAAGAAAATTATTTTTAAGGTTTAATTAATAACAAGAAATGATATTCCCATTACCACTAAACATAAAATATGAAGACTAAGTACCAGGCCAGGAAAACAAGCTTGTATGCTTAATGTTGGTTTAGATAACAAAAAATTGCAATATACACGCAGTAGTATAAAAAGAATTTAAATAAGAAATTTAAAAAATATATATTAAACATTTTTAAGACTTGACAAATAACATGCAGATGTTTTTATATGATTTGCAAAGAGAGTTTTGAGAAAAGAGCTATAAAAAGTTTTGTTGCACAGAAACTAATTATATGAAATTACTTAGTAGTCTAATAATATATTTTGTCAGGTTAGAAAAGCCAGAATTTTTTTTAAACCACGATTAATCCGACCTGACGCAAAAATATTAGAAATGGAGGATGTGCCCTGTTTTTGCTGGACGTCTGGTAACCCTAGTTGCACGTGATAGGCTCACGATATTTCCTGGTGTTGATTAGTGGCTAAAAGAGTCGTCCAGAGCGTCGTAAACAACTGTGGTCCAATCACAAAACGAACACCAGAGTAAACGTGCTTCGAACCTAACCTGATACTGAAACAATATGTGAAGTGCAGTGTAGTGGAGAGATTTGGGCGGCTCTTAACATCGACGTCTTGGGAGCTGAAGAGGGTGAAACGAGGTGAGAATGGAGCAGCGCCGGAATGCAGGGGCGGGGGAAACGGGAGATCCCCGGCATCGTCTGGCACGATTCCCACATGCGAAAATCCGGGAGCAACCCCGCCGGGAACCGAGCCCGGTTCGCCTAGGTGCGAGCCGAGCAGTCTGATCACTATACTACCGCGGCCCCACAATGTGTGATTCATGAACCTCTACATGAGTGAAGTCTGGTTTTGTCTTCACATAAGTCTGCACATTTTTCACGTCTTATAATTTTGTGTCACACTTTCAAGTATTTTAAGTCAATATCAGTTCCATAAGAGAAGAACCGATTCATCTTAAAACCATTCCAAAGTTACGAGTGGGTGGGTGGAATGGAGAGATTTGAACCGGCTCTTAACATCGAGGTCTTGAGAGCCGATGAGGGTGAAATGAGGTGAGCATGGAGCAGCGCAGGAATGCAAGGGCGGGGGAAACGGGAGATCCCCGAGAATACCCGCCGACCAGCGGCACCGTCCGGCACGATTCCCACCTGCGAAAATCCGGGAGTGACCCGGCCGGGGATTGATCCCGGTTCACCTTCGAGGCAGGCGAGCAGTCTAACCGCTCAGCCACCGCGACCCCTCCCAAAGTTACGATAATTGCTTACTGTGGCAGCGGAAAACTAGCAAATCGCACCACAAGAACAAGATTATCCCAACTCCAAGTACACAGTTTGTAATGAAACGAATTTGAAGTTGTTTAGTACTGCAAGAAATGGCAATGTTAAAATCTTTTCACCTACAAAAATTATTACATGTACAATAAGTACTTATATACAGTATAACGAATCTTGAAATTCGTTTACTCATAAGCAGGTTCCAGGAGATTTCGCGGATTCATTCGGCAACAAGCTAAACTCCACAGTCCTTTGTGTACTCGAGCATCAGCCTAGTTGTTAATTTTCAGTTGATCCAGTTTAACCCCAGGTCAAGTACCATGGGATTCGGTCCGTGTTTTATTTTGTATGTTCGCTATTGGTTGAAAGAGTAGAAGCAGAAACACAAATGTACGCGTGGTTGAAGTTTAACTTGTTTCAAAATGAATTCNGCTATTGGTTGAAAGAGTAGAAGCAGAAACACAAATGTACGCGTGGTTGAAGTTTAACTTGTTTCAAAATGAATTCATGAAATTTCCTGGAATCTGCCCATAAGGTACAGCTTTTGAGTTACGGTAGTCTTGTTACGAGGGTGCGATGACATCAGATCTAGTGTAATATGTTCACGGGCACACTACGTGCCATGCGCCCAGTAAGGCTGGTACCGGCGGAAGAAAAGAAGTTTCATTTATTAACATTGCATTAGAAGTGTTGGGTAAACACTTTTGAATTTCAACACAAATAACTGTATAATCTTAACAAATTATTAAATAAATAAAAATATCGTTAGTTAAATAATTAGATATAATTATACCATTTTTGTGTTGAAAAAATTAGACTACATAATATAAAACCATTTGTAACAAAACTGCCAGAGCGATTTTGCAACATCGGCTCCCGTTTGAGTTCAAGAAATAATTATCGCAAAAGCTGTAGAAATGGTAGATCGCGGCCCTAAGGAACATTCCTCCACGGCGGACATTCCGAAGGATGTAACTTCCTGCATCAGCTTCCACAGATACACGGCGATAACAACCGCAACGGAAGCGAAACCACAATGCGGCAGGGGAGAAGCCACGAGCAGTGGGGTGTATATTTTCCAGATCGGCGCTGTTCCACCACCGCCATACAAACTAGGTCTCGGCGCCTGTGCCACACGAGTCTGTAGCGTCACGATATTGCATTGGGTCAGCCGAATTTCGCGAGAAAAAAAAATTCCGCACATGCTAGATTTCAATAGCCTACGGTCGTACCAGCAGTTTTCTTTTGTTTATTGGCGGCACGTCTTTGTGAGAGAAGACATTCTAGTATTTGACTGGCCAACCAAAATTAGGTAGCTTCCGTGCCACACGCATGTGATTCGCACGGCAGACACCTAAGACGTGTAATACGGAAAACATCCAATCACGAAAGTGGATCTCAGTTAAGGTGTTATGAAATACAACTGGTCGTGAAATCTTTTCGCGAAAATCCGATGCCCCTAAGCTATATCCACAGAGTAAATATGTACACAGAGATAAAATGGGTGTACCCGTTCTCTGATTTACTGCGCGAGGCTCTGGAAACGGGTTTCGTGTCTGACTGGTGTTGCGAAAGGTTCACTATTGGCTGGGTTGCCGGTCAGCGCACATGTTACCAGACGCTGATTGGCGAACGGCGTTCCAACATTTTGCTGGCGTGTGGGGTTGGAGCCCGCTTCACCTCTGCATTCTTAAGTACTCTGTGACATGGTCTAGCGTAATATGAGGAATTGTTGTATGTGTGTGTATGTTGCATACTCCGGTCGCACACCCTAACAAAATCGCCCAACGCCTGTACAACACAGTGCTTTCACCCGCAAAATAGCATGTAACATTTAACCCACCTGACACAAGTCGAACCAATATATTAGGTTGCGTTCAAATAACATTCTACAATTTTTTTCTCACTTGTTTACCTGGAAGGTCACGCTTCAGACATATAAATGTAAGACATTTTTTACAGCAAAGTCAATATTTCGTGTAACATATTTTCTCTTATGTGTACAAAAGATCTCGCCCCAAGTAGTAATAAAACTGCAACATTCATTGCTTCTCCGCTCATCCAGAATTTAAATTTCTGTGCTTAGCAAATTAAAAGTAAAGAAAGTTTTTTTTCCCTCCCTGTTTTGCTTTGCTAGCTAGGAATTTTGTGTGAAAGGCTAAAATTATTCAAATTTTTTTCCCCTCAGTTACGCCCGTTTGGAATTTGGATTTGTAATCGAATTAGTGTGTGGCAGAAATATAAAACAGAGCTTTCACTAGCGTCTACGATTTTTATGAAACGGCTTACGTGCTTCCTCATGTTGTTGTAAATATATTTTACCCAATGAAAATATTAAAAAAATTATTACGTGTTATATTTATTTTTAAAAACCCATTATGGAAAATTACCTGCTTTATAAGAAATTAAATTAATAAAAAACTAATTCCTGCAAATAAAATTAAAATATAAAAGAAAACAAACAAAAAATATATTTTAATAACGATAAAGAAAAATAGGAGAAAATAATTATAATATATATACACATATTCACACACACCAAGTTTGAAGGGATTGTCGCCAACAGGTTTAAAAATGGGCGACATGGGAGTTCTCTGGTAGTAGATGCTAAAAACACGATTTACCAGCATACTCTAGTAGATAATAATGAGTTAACAGCATGGCCTAGTTGTAAAATGCTTAAAGACAATGGGCAGTAGTTGTGGTACGTGATGAGGGGGGAGGGGGTTGGATGGGTCATGTGCAAAATAAAGTTAATAATTTTTCCCCAGAAATTCGAATTTTTATGTTTGTTTGGTATTTGTTTAATTTTTATATAACAGCTTCCTATTTATTATTTTTTTAATTTTTTAAACAATTTTTTAGAATTTTTTGCCATTTTTTATTATTATTTAAGTTTAAGGTTACTGGAGTCAAGGTCAAAGTCACCCAAATCCGACATGATGATTGGGGTTAGTAATGTAATTTATTCCTTAACTTTAGGTTTTTTCGATTGCTTCTCGATTTTTTACAGCTCAAGGCCACTGGCGTCAAGATCCCCTACATACAATATGATGGTTGCGGGTCAATACTGTAAACAAACATGGCCGCCCCAGGCCAACGAGCGCGATTTCCTTACCCCCCGTCTGCGACTCAATCAAGTTGGCAGCAGGCGAATCCTGAATCCTGTGCCACAATGCCTTGCCCCAGGATGAAGATAATCCTACCACTACAATCTTTTGGCCTTAAAAATTTTATTGGAGAAAAGTATGTGGAGTTACTGTCCAGTCTTCTGTCTTATTTACCCGTGCATAATGCTAGTATATTTTTTCCCCATCAAATTATAAAAGTTACGGTAGGCGACTGTTTTGCTCTGCTGACTAAGTCTAAAATAGTGTTTCTATTATAGTATCAATTACGTGTTGGAAGTCCCATCTCTAAGTTGCATGAGGTGCGTATTATTTTCACATATAAAATTATTGGGAATAAACTGAATATTTTCATATACAAGACGTATTTAAAAACAGCCAACAACATGGTTTACGTGCCCGGTAGGAAACCAAAGACCAATCCCATTACTTTTATCGCATTTTCCAAACATTTTTATAAACGGAAAGTTAAATTTAAATTTAAGGTGTTTCTTATTTTAGCATGTTTTTTATTCTTATTGTAAGTATGGGCCTAACACAACGACGCCAGCTGACGAGACAGAACATGGCCTTCTAATAGAAGAACGAAGGACAAATCCTTTGAGTTTTATCACGCACTTGCGTGATGTCTGAGAAAGCTGATCTGACACCAGAATACAGCAACAAATTGTCTCGCTTTTCAATGGGCGTAGCACGCACGATGGCGTTAAGAGTAGGTAGTGCCAGTGCAGCAGCAGACAACTGAACTAATTGGGCAGAATTTGTTCTCTCTCTCTCTCTCTCTCTCTCTCTCTCTCTCTCTCTCTCTCTGACTATAGCTTTCTACCTTTAATTTACTTTTCTTTTTTTAAAATTAATTTCGTAAGTCTAACCGTAGGACAGTTTACATAGCGCAATTAGCACAACCTCATTCACGGCAGTCGCATCTCGAACCGATAAGCGGTGGTGAAGTGATTAGACTACTCGCTTCCCACCTAGGGGAACCGAGTTCGATTCCCGGCGGGGTCACTCCAGGATTTTCGCACGTGGGAATCGTGCCGGTAGATGCAGCTGGGGGGATCTCGGGGATCTCCCGTTTCCCCCGCCCTTGCATTCCGGCGCTGCTCCATACTCACCTCGCTTCATCCTCATCGGCTCTCTAAGTCCTCGTTGTTAAGAGCCGCCCAAATCTCTCAACCCAACTCAAACTTTGTACCAGTTTTTTTTCCTTCCCAATTCCGATGAAGTCAAACTACAGGGAGGTTTGCATAGCGCTATTTGCAACATCGTTCACTGCAGTCGCATCACGAGGAGATCGAATTCGCCAAACCCTGACCTAACGGCAGCCGAGTCGGAACTGCTGGCACCCGGCTGGAAAATGCCTACGCGAGCCGGCGACGCCACAAGTGCCACATAGCTTACGTCCTACGTGCCGAAGGCCCACTCCGGTCGGCACGCGTAAGCTGTGGCGTGGACCCGTTATGACAGGTTGTGGCAGCAGTTATACGTGTTAATATTTCGAAGCAATAACTGTGAAGTTTTATTTTCTCAGGTCCCAGCATGCCCCGCAGGGCTATTTATCAAGCGGTGAAATGTTTTTTTTTTTGTTGTAAACTGCAGTCAAACATGCGTATTTTCACTGCTGTTTGCAGTTTACACTGCAAATATCGTCTTCGTTAACATTCGTTTCACAAAATGTCACTGTATTTTAGCCATGCCTTGGCAAAAGTTTTCTTCGTCTGTGCTTCTTGCATTTTTTTTTAAATAGTTTATTACTTGTATCTAAAAGTGGCACTAAGGGCCATGGTATATCTGAGACTCTAACCCAAAAGCGACTTTAACTAATACGTCGGTTACCCTTCTAAATTTTACACAGAATTTTTTTTATCAAACAACATGGGTATACTCTACAAATATCGCAAAATAAAATCTGACTCACTGTTGTTTCTAAATGTTTTATGTCTTGTCACTTAAAGGAATTTATAAAGAAAAAAAAATTCTCCAAACAGCAACTCTCGTATCTTGTTTCGACATATTTACATCGCCTTAATAAATATACTACATTTTGCTAAATGCGCAACTTCTTCGGGGTTTTGTTTGCAAATTCTGGGTAGAACTTTCCAAGCGGGAAACCAAGTTAAGGCTCGACTTCACCTCTTATGCAGAAATCACTCATTTTCGTGTCATGATTTTATTTTTAGAGTAAATATTGAACATTCCTAACTACAGGAAATTAAAATTTTCAAGTTGTTTTAACATTTTTTTGTACGTAACTTTACAACGTGTTATTTGGTAGTTGTAAAAAGACAGGATCATAATTATATTTTAAATGTTACTTGTGATGCCGAGCCTTAAGAGGGGTCAGTCTCCACCATCTTGGATTTACGGAATTTATACTTTATTTTGGGCGTCGACATGGCATAAGGTGCTGCTTTGCGCATGTTCCGAAACACGTATTACTAGACTATCGTTGACGGAATCTTTTTTCTTACTTCTCGCAAGCAAAAATAATTANCATGTTCCGAAACACGTATTACTAGACTATCGTTGACGGAATCTTTTTTCTTACTTCTCGCAAGCAAAAATAATTTCTTATTCCTTGCCGGCAGTCACTCGTCAAAAATCAATAAAAGCGGTAGAGTTGTAATGTTTAATAAAGTTTTATAANCTTATTCCTTGCCGGCAGTCACTCGTCAAAAATCAATAAAAGCGGTAGAGTTGTAATGTTTAATAAAGTTTTATAAACTATTATGTCACGTCGTGCGAAAAATTTCGTTAAACATTCTTAAACGAAAATTACGGCAAGAATAGTGAGAATCCAAGATGGCGGGGCCTGATACCTCTTATGTCTTACGTCCGTACGCGGGTGGATCGTGCCGAAACGCCGCCTGCAGGTCGCAAGTGTCATTCACTGCGAGTACCCTTTGGCGAATACAAGCGACGTGTCACCGGACCCAGTTTCGAATGGATGGTGCTCGCTAACGAAGGGACGACGGTCTGGTCCACCTAGTAAGAGGACTCGTTTACGAAGCGCGTTCGCAGAGGTTGGACAGGCCTCGGCCCCGTCAAGGTGGCGCGTGCAGATTCAACTCTGTACGATGCTGTTGACAGGCGAGGTGGTAACCACGTACACCCACCGCGATTGGAAGGAGCGTAATCTCTTTCTATTGGACTGCGTTCAACTGCAGCCAATTAAAGCACGGTGGTGCCATATTTCTGTCTGGCTTCAGACTACGGGATCTGGCCCGTGTGCACAGCATGGATTACTCTAATACCTGAAGTGGGAAAAATACAATGTCTGAAGTGGATTTGTGGCTGAATTAAAATACTAGTGCTGGGCGCTGTGCTCGCCGTATGTTGCTCTGGATTATACTCCTGTTTTACCTCACAGGCACAGGCACAGGAGACTCGATTGCCCACACGCTGTACGACAGTACAGATAGCAATGTTCTCCTGTGAGGGTAAAATTAGGANGCACAGGAGACTCGATTGCCCACACGCTGTACGACAGTACAGATAGCAATGTTCTCCTGTGAGGGTAAAATTAGGAACAGATGTAGCAACGACGGATTGCAATGGTGGGATAAATGGGAGCACTCCGAAAAAATTCACTCTGAAATGACATGTCAGACACGTCTCAGCAGTGCAGATCAATTAAAGTATTTAAAACACGCNCCGAAAAAATTCACTCTGAAATGACATGTCAGACACGTCTCAGCAGTGCAGATCAATTAAAGTATTTAAAACACGCTGTCGCACAGCAAATACCCAGTCGCACACACTATAACCCCACGTTCAATAGTGAATTTTCCCGGCCTTTGTTACGTCATTTTGAATATTTTATTTACGTTAGTATTTAAGGAAAAGGAAATATCAGACAAGTATACGCCATTAACACGATTCTGAAGTAATTTTAATTTCAGAATTTTCTTCTATTTTTTTTACATTTTATTTTGTATTCTTCCAATATCTCCAATCTCAAAACTGCAAGTACAATGTAACACTATACGGTAAATTGTAAACAAGCTTACAAGTTTAGTACTAAATTTTGTACGTGGCAAAAAATATATATATTAATAAATAACAGCAAAAGTCCGCCCTTTTCCCACTTACGGAAATAGGAATTGGGTCCGCCGGGAATCGAATACGTTTCGCTATGGGTTGAGGGGNGGGGGGGGGGGCAGTGGTTCAACCACTAATTCCCTCTGGCCACATTAAACGTCAACCTTAGCCAGGGTGGAAGAGACAGCTGCAGAGGTGGGAATACTCGATCACCCAATCGTTGGTCGCGGCAACTTGCGATGAATTATATATGATTTCACTATTGACCTTTCGTACGGAAAAAACAACTTACCTTTTGAGGTAACACAGTTGAAATTCAAGGCAAAGCAGATAACGGAACGCCATTGTACCTTGCTTCAGTAAAGGCAGATGATGCATTGATTACTATAGATTTAGGGCGTGGACTTGTTAATTAAAATATTTTTAATGAAGTAGTTCTATGTCCCTTATGTACGCAGCCTTAGTTGCTATCTTCATGTTTTCTCAGATCTCACGACAATCAACATTTTATGAGAGNTGTCCCTTATGTACGCAGCCTTAGTTGCTATCTTCATGTTTTCTCAGATCTCACGACAATCAACATTTTATGAGAACATTCTAACAGTGTGGCAAGTTAAGTGTGGTATTCCAATTAAAAAATGACATGCTTTGATACCCTTTTCAGTGAATATTCGTAGATTTTTAATTTTATTTTNTGTGGTATTCCAATTAAAAAATGACATGCTTTGATACCCTTTTCAGTGAATATTCGTAGATTTTTAATTTTATTTTGACATTTCATAGGGTGTCTTAATCTTGTACGATTTATACTAGAATATACTAGAGTAATCTTGTTATCTTTAAAGTCGACTGAAAATAATTATTTGCTATAAGAATTTTTGTTTTTGACTTCTGGGTTCTAGAGAACTCATCCTATTTCGCTCGTGTTATTTTTTTGTTTGTGAATTTATATGATTCGTTTGTTTATAAGATATTTATTATTTCGATTCCTATTATATGGAGTAA
Source organism: Clitarchus hookeri (assembly GCA_002778355.1). Taxonomy (NCBI): domain Eukaryota; kingdom Metazoa; phylum Arthropoda; class Insecta; order Phasmatodea; family Phasmatidae; genus Clitarchus; species Clitarchus hookeri. The sequence goes on from NQII01001328.1 coordinate 288,875, forward strand.
GTCTTTTCTGGATGCTGAGATAAAACAAAATTCTAAAATACCACTTTTTTTCTTGCACCTTTCCTTTTCCTTTTCCTTCTTAGCAAACTTTCGATTTCAGACAGCAGCTTTGGCGCGCGCTCTCTCTCTCTCTCTCTCTCTATTGATATATATATATACATATCTGAGAACTGTATATTATGCTATGCTTTACGAGCCTGGTATGCACACCAAAACCCGGTCACTATACTTAAGGGGAGTGATGCATGAAAGCAATAAATATTTAGCAGATTTTCGCCTTAAGTTGTTTTTCAGAGGGTTTATCCAATTTTTTGGCACGATACCATATATATATATATATATATATATATATATATAATCATTTCTTATCGTCCATAAGTGCTCCGAGAATAATAAAGGCAGTGAATATCTAACAATATAAAAATAAGGTGTTCCAAATAATAATTTATATCTTGTAGTGTCAAAAATCTGGATAATCTCTATGAAAAACAAATTGTTACAAAAGTTAGGTAAATATACTACTCTCGTGCACCATAGCCCTTACAATACGGAGTCAAGTAACTAACATAACTAACCCAAGTAAAACACACATTTGCAAGCGGAAAAGATTTTTGAAATTACGAAATGCGGCTGTAAGGGTATCGCGTGAGAAGTTATCATCATCGTAGCCCGCCCCTATTTATAACAGGGACGAATCCTGCATTCTACTGTTCCTGCTGCCCTAGATACATGATTTATCTGCACTAGAAAGTCTTACTTACGTGCAACCCCATGAAGACAAAAAATCGTAAGGCCACTTGGCTCGAGTGATTTCTTCGTCGAACGTGCTATCGTCATTGTTTACGTCGTCTTTCACTCTCTCTGTTCTTCTGAAAGCAGTTCGACGAAAAATGCGAATTCCCTGTGGTTCCCCTGCTTCATTGGAGGCGATAAATCCCGAGCTGTTATCTACCGCTGTCAATTACCGTCACAAGTGCCACTTGATGCATCGTATCAGCATCAGATAACAGGAGATCAATTCGATGATTACCTGCGTTTATTTGTCACACTTTGTGGACAACAGTATACGATATGGATCATCGGCACGCAATATTTCAGGTTGTAGACTCCGTGCAATAGTTTTCACGTTGGCTACTTCCTGTTCCTAGAAACAATTTTAAACCTCCCAAGGTCACGGATGACCAAAAGGAAGGAGCTTACATTCGTTTAATGAATTCTCCGCAAATTATATATGCAAAAATGAGAAAGTAATTGCATGCGATGGTAGCCAACGGGCTGACCTGCAAATACCATTTTGTAATTCTCTCTTGCCGCCCAAAGAATTGTGCGGGCAAGCCGTAATCTACCTAACCCGCAGTATACCTCATAGGCATATTACTAATGTTGTACGTTACGTTTGCTACAGGATTCTGAAACGTAGAGGACGAAATTACTGAAGTCTAATATAGTGCTTACGGTCCTCGGATTATACGTAAAGAGGAAAATTTCTAAAGGAACGAAAACTCACGTAAGGTGGGGACAAACACACGAGCATTGAAAATTTCTGCCCTCCCTCCAAATCCTCGTGCAGATTTTTAATAGCCACTGACCGCTGTCAGAAGTAAAATAAACATGTAACATCCTAACGTTATCAACTTCGAAGGATAAACTTCGGGAGATGGATGGAGAGAGATGTGAAATACGGAGAGTGGAAGAGTGGTGGAGTGAAGACGTGGAAGGAAACTGGAAGACTCCGAGAAAACTACCGCACAGCCCCAGGATATATTTTGTTGGGCGTTCATAAAACAAAATGTTCACTGGAGTTGACGAAACACTTTTGTTGGAACAACCTATATCTGCATGAAAAATATATATATATATATATATATATATATATATATACACACACGAATACTATGATTATGGTGAGTCTAAAGGCATCGGCGTCTTGGCGTAGGAGATAGGCACCGGCCAGCCACCATCTTGGATACATGTGACCTTTAACCTAAGACATTTGACCTTTGACCCAAATATCCAAAACAATTAAAAAAAAATTCAAAAAATGTATTTAAAAAATGTTAAAGAATATTAAAAAAATATTAACAAATGTATTTTAAAAAATTTAATTTTCTGGTGTTGCCCACAACCCCCTCCACCCATACTCATTCCGCCATCTTGATAGGTGCAGCTGTCTACAATTTTGGTTGGTGCAGTCCGCCATCTAGGTAGGTGCAATCCGCCATTTTGGTAGGCATCACAGCCACCATCCACCATCTTAGTTTTTTCGTTTGTCATTTGTCTATATATTACAGGAGTTTGTCTCTCACCTTCGTTCGACCGCCGTTTGTTTTTCATATGTTTTCATACCTAGGTGGCGTTAGTGTATTAATTTACCCACCAGGCCAGTTGTCGATTTAACCACCATGCGGCAGCCATATTAATTTATGTTTTTAAAGTATAGGTTGCAGTGTCGGCGCCCCCCATATTGGATTCTATTTTCAACACATAGGTGGCGCTATTTTCTCGATTTCGTTACCAGGCGAGTTGTCATATATGATTATGTTTTTTTAACGTATAGGTGGTGCTGTCAATAATGGAGTTTTTGAGCTTCTGAAACATATTTTTCCTCCCATTCTTCGAATTTAACACTGATGACTTTTTTCTTTGCGATTAATAATGTACCTGGCAATGACTCGTGATGCCAAAGCACGCGTGATAGATAGAGAAATCAATTGTTTTTCAAGCTGATTCGTGTATTAAGGCACGCAAAACTGTGTGGCTGAAGTAGGATAGGCATAGTGTAATTTTCACTTAGCATATTTATTGCATACAGATGCTGTAAAATGCATGATTAGGGTTGTGAAAATTAACGGTGAACAGTCACGTTGAAGTTTCCTCAGATGCACACTGACGGACGGGAATGGGCTCGAGCGTGCAATGTGTTGAAAATTGCACCCAGCAAAAACTGTAAATATTATTAGTGGTAAGCTGAATTTGGCGATTAAATATAATGTTGTAAAGTAGGCGTCAATTAATAACAGCAGTATATGTGCCGACTTATGGAATTTTTATATTTGTTAGAATCATGAAATTGACAGGTGGCTAATATAAGTTCGTAAAGAAATATAGCATACTCCTCGTAATGTCGTACGCTGACGTTGAAGCTCACAAAAATACTTCTGTTCTGGCTGGGGAGTGCTTACATAGGCCGTGTGGCGGGCAAGTTTTTAACTAATTTCCCATGTGGAATAGTTGTTAAATAAATAATATGATAGAATTTTACAGCTGTTTTTCCGCCGCCCGTGTAAAGGAATTCCGTATTCTCTCGTAATTTCTGGTGCTCGATTTTTTTTAATTAGCATTACATATTTTTTTCATTTTTTTTCGTATGATTGCGTTTTACTTACGTACGAGAACCTGAGAAGATTAATTCTTCGTTCAGTGGTAAAAATGTAAATTTCCTTCTTAAGTGGGGGAAAAAAAGAACACGAGAGGTGTTAATAGTAACGTTTTTTATACAGCACATCCGTTTTTTTAGTTAAATTTTTTTAAAACAATTTTTGGCTTTGCTACGTGAAAAAAAAATATTATGATCTGTTTTAGTTTGGTGATCTGTCCATTCTGCCGTTCTAGACTCAGATATCTTTCTCATTAGTGTTCGCATATTTCACTAACGTAAAACAGTAGCGTGGATTTTCATTATCTAGGTGGTGTACAAGCTAAAATAAAAATAAAAATGTAAAGTTTACGGTCTTTTGAGACGGAGCAAGTTGTCAGAGCAAACGGGAACTAATAAGCCAAGAAACCATCCCGGCCTTCACCTGGAATGATTTAAAAAAAAAAAAAAATCGGCCTAACTAGTTGAGTATCGAACCCGGGTCCCCCTGAATACGGGTCTCCCCTAGTGTTGACTTGTGCGTGCAGATATCATCTGTTTAAGTTCCTATGAATTAAAGTTGGCGTGTTTTGAGAAATAGAACGTGCTGCTGGAGCGACAAGCCCTCCCGCGGCCTTCCCTCCCATATATATAACTTTAGCAGGGCTTAAGAAAAGTTGGAAGTAACCAAGAATAGACTATATATATATATATATTAATTGGTTCACAGAAATTAAAAAAGACCTAAGAGAATTAAAAATTACAGAAAAGTCATTACTTGATAGAACAGTACAGATAAAATTTAAAGACGAAGGGATAAGGTTCCAAGAAAAATCTAAAATAAGGTCGAAACCCATCATCTCAGATGAGGAGAGAAGAAGAAGATCTGAAAGAATGAAGACTGGGTGCAAAGGAAGGAGCAACACTCAAATAAATGACTGTTTCATCGTACCCCAAAGAGGGTGAAACTAATATAATAATAATAATAATAATCAAATATATATAGTATATTCTTGGTTACTAAAGTTATACTTTCAGGTTATTCCTCCGCATCATACAACAAAGTCTTGAAAATTACACCAAAGAACAGCGCACCGCATTTTGTTTGAGAACTATTTCATACTAGGCATTACCAACACATTTTTAGTCTCTGTTTTTATTTATATTAATTATAAATAAAAGATAAGTAAAAGTTAACTTTAACGAAAAACAAGACACTTTTATGTTGACAGAAGTATAAAACGCTTGTGATATAAGATACATTTAGGAAATAACCAAACATGTCATACATTGGGTGATTCAAAAATGCGAAGACACCGCAAACAAACTATACTTGTTTGGCAGTAAAATAGTTCACGAACAAGTATTATGTTTACTGAGACACAGCTTCATATCAGTGATGGCGGGAGAAACACCCGCATGATGCCGCTTTAACACCGCTAACCTGTTATCGCGCCCAGTATTTCCGCTTCCTCAACCCCGCATCGCACTAATCTCTCTGTACGTAGGGGTTGCTGTGGTGTAGCAGTCAGACTACTCCCCTACCCTGCCACCAAGGTGAAACGGATTCGATTCCCGGCGGGCTTCCTCGGGGCACTCCCGTTTCCCGCGCCCTTGCATTCCGCCGCTGCTCCATCTTCACCCGCGCTCACGACCTCGCTATCAGGGGGGAGATATCCTCGCCATCTTGAATTTACGTATATTCCTCCATAACTTAATTTTCAGATGCAATATTAGAAAACAAAGTTTTCGAAATACAACTTATATTTCTCGTGTTACACGTTTCACATAGGCCTGTATGTCCGTAATCAAAGATTTCCTATACAATTGAAACCCTAAAAACTTAAAAAAAATTTCTGTCAAGTAGTCTTCTGTGCCATGCAAGCTTTGATTTTTAATGTACATTCGTGAAATTTGATTAGCGTAAAGTTCAAATAAGAAAATAATTTTCGCGCAGCTTTGAGGTAGGGAACGTAGGAGAGGCAATGCAGAGAAAGGCTCACGTGAACGCTCGTCAATC
>NQII01001328.1:294266-371984 GCA_002778355.1 Clitarchus hookeri
GGAAAACTGCGTGAATGCTGGCTCTATACACGCCAAACTGATAACATTGCTCTCTGGTTCAGCGTTGAAACTGGTAAAGCTAAGGAAACTTACGTTTTTTCAGCCGGTAATATTCACGCACGGAGCAGCTATTGACTAACAGAACTGGACCACTGTCTCTACTAAACGGAACAATCCCACCACCTTCGTACAGCGGCAATGGACTCTCCCTACTTGCCCGAAGCGTTTTGGACTACTGTGCGTTATATTTAGATTTCACTATACAAAGATTTGTAAAAAAAAAAAGTCCAGGTCAAGTGATGACTAGATTCCCTCAACTAAACTTTCTGCACTTATAACTGAGAAATATACTATGTTGAATAAAACAATGTTTGTTTGGCGTAACCAAATTAATTGTTTGTATTGGGGCTATTGAACATTTTGTTACTGGAACTAAATTGTTTAGTTGTTCTTATTTGGTTTCCCCAAACTTAAGATTGGTTGGGGCAACTGAACGTGCATTGAACAGTTTGGGTGAAGTTCCGAACCCGCAACTTTTGCGTCCAAACGTCACGCCTTAGCAACCTCAACAAAAGTGACTAATAACTAGGGCCAGTGACTTTTCGCGTAAAAATCGGAGCACACAGAAGACTTCAATACTATATACACACACACCTCAGCTGTTGTTATACCTCCATTGGCTGCTGGTACCGTGTCCGTCTTTGACCAAGCCACTCAGGACTAAGTAACTCCGACACTGAACCTTCGTGATTCGTGCGCAAACGGTTAACACGGGCCAGAACATTTTTTAGCCAATCAAAGAAGCTGGACGACCCTACAGTGCTTTGGAGTATATCTTGTCTCGAAATCTTTTCGCGAAATATCACTGCCCCTACTAATAACCAAATATGAATGTTTTTAAAATTAATCATTTCTAATATAAAGCATGAACGTAAATATTTTCAAGTTTTACAGCTTTGCATTTTTTTTCNTTTTTAAAATTAATCATTTCTAATATAAAGCATGAACGTAAATATTTTCAAGTTTTACAGCTTTGCATTTTTTTTCCTGCTGAGCTTGTTTAGCTGAGGTGATTAAGGTCATTATTAAACATCAATAAATGTGCATACTAACAAACACTGTTGCTATCCGAATTGTCACGCACATCATAAACAAACTCTCAAGCTGCAAATTTGAACGAAGNTACTAACAAACACTGTTGCTATCCGAATTGTCACGCACATCATAAACAAACTCTCAAGCTGCAAATTTGAACGAAGGAAATTAAACGACCCGATCGCCCTACAGTCAACCAAATAAATGCCAATATTGGACTAAGCTGACTTTGTTGTCGCCACAATTTTTGCAATGCTAAACGAATCAGATTGTTCCAGCTAACCAAAATCTTATTCACTCTAAGCGAAATATTAATTTGACCGTCATGATATTTTATAATGTTTACGGCAAGTAAACCGATAGCTGAACGTACTCGCAAAACAGCTGTGAGTACTGAAAGCATGCGGATGATGTCGGAACAACCAATTAAGTGTTCGGCTCAACAAGTTGCTTTTAGGATGGTCGGTTTGGTTCGAGCGAACGAATGCGGATGTTTGAATCAACAGCAGATNACCAATTAAGTGTTCGGCTCAACAAGTTGCTTTTAGGATGGTCGGTTTGGTTCGAGCGAACGAATGCGGATGTTTGAATCAACAGCAGATTCACCGAGTGAAGCGAAAATACCGTGCAGTGCAAACAAATACTTGCCCAGTGAATTTATGTGGTACCTCGAACTGCGCCTCTCTTTCGGTACACGATCTTCTGGAGCGGCGTTATGTTCATGTGGCGAGGAGTTAGGTTCATAGTCCAGTCAAATAGGGATTCGACCTCGGAATGAAAGTTAGAAAGCTGGAAATTTGCATACATCTTTGTTTCGACATTCTTAAAGTTAGCGCAAAAGTCTCATAGAATCTCGTGTCCGCGTGTCAAGATATTCAAGGTCAAAGGTCGCGAAAATCGGTTTTTTGGTAAANGTCGCAAAAATCGGTTTTTTGGTAAATATCTTGTTTTCTATGCTTCAAATTATGTTTGAAGTTATTACAAAACTTGTAGAGCACAAAATTCGCTACAAATTTTGTTTTAAGCGATATGTTATATAATTAACCGTTCTCGAGATAGAGCGCGAAGAGTGGTAAGCGCCTATCCGTATATAGGATAACGTTACGTCAACTGTTGAATCCAATGCATAGTACAGTTTATAAAATCAATTATTTACTAAAAATATTATAATTATCGAGGAACGTACATTATTTACTTAGTTATAACTAACATTTATAAATATTATTCGTAAATAATACATCCGTTTGATAATATTTAGTTAATTTATATTAATAATAAGATATAGAAATGAAATAGTTAAAATACATTGTAATTATATATTTAAATTGAAATTTAAGGCGGATTTGTTTTTGTTACTCTGATTATCAATAGCAAGCATGCAGCTTAATATTCCTCTTGTTCGTCATCGTCTTCCTTTTCTGGTCGCCCAAATTGAATTTCCAGTTCGTTATGATCATCCTCGTTGTCTGTTATATTCGGCTCTAAAGCTTCAAGGACCTCAGGTACATATTCACTTTCTTCATCAAGATCATTTGGATATGATGAAGCGTTGAGTCATGCTTGTCCGTTACACTGACCACAAACTGAGGAGCATTGCAACCCTACTTTCCTCCATCCACAACTCGCACCATAGCCTTTCTCGCAATTGCAGAAGACTGTATTGAGTAGTTCTTCTGGTACTGGTGGTAATAATGTTGTTGTGGGTTCCAGGATTTCATTTTGCAATAACCACCCACATTCCTCGGGTTATAATTCTTTCCCTAACCAAGTTTGGATCTGGTAGTAGACACGATAGATATGCTTTCAAGCTGCTGCACTGGTCTTAACAATTGAACATCTGCCCCAATTTACTATTATATAAATATAATTGGTCGTGTTAGGGGCCCCGTTTCGGGAAATAATATAGTTAGGTATATCCAAGCATTTACACTGTTCGAAAAAGAAACACTTCATCTCTTTCCTACTTATTATTAATATAAATTAAATAAATATTATCAAACGGATGTATTATTTACGAATAATATTTATAAATATTATTTATAACTATGTAAATAATGTACGTTCCTCGATAATTATAATATATTTAGTAAATAATTGATTTTATAAACTGTACTATGCATTGGATTCAACAGTTGACATAACGTTATCCTATATACGGATAGGCGCTTACCACTCTTCGCGCTCTATCTCGAGAACGGTTAATTATATAACATATCGCTTAAAACAAAATTTGTAGCGAATTTTGTGCTCTACAAGTTTTGTAATTACTTCAAACATAATTTGAAGCATAGAAAACAAGATATTTACAAAAAAAAAAACAGATTTTCACGATTTTTGACCTTGAATATCTTGACACGCGGACACGAGATTCTATGAGACTTTTGAGCTAACTTTAAGAATGTCTAAACAAAGATGTATGCAAATTTTCAGCTTTCTAACTTTCATTCCGAGGTTTACCCCTTTTTTCACCTTATTTGACTNAACAAAGATGTATGCAAATTTTCAGCTTTCTAACTTTCATTCCGAGGTTTACCCCTTTTTTCACCTTATTTGACTGTACTATCAATGATAGTCTGCAACCGAGTGCCTGCTATAACTAATTTACAGACAGCGAGTATAGGCCATTCACTGTTACTTCACACTTTTCTGAAGCCCTGCTACAGTTCTACTTCGAGCATATTCCTTCACCTCATGCAAACGAAGCTTAACCTAGTCTAGAATATTATATACCAAAGGGACAACGTACAAAATTCTTGCGCACTCAATGTAATAATATTTTGCATAAGAACTATTTCTTAGTAGTTATTACCAACACACTTGTTTTCCCACTGATATTTATTTACATTAATTATAAATTAAATATACTTTTTTGATAAAATATAAATCGAAGTTCTGTTTAACCACAAATAAGGTACTTCTGAGTTAACAGAAGCATAAAACGCTTGTGATATATAGCATAGGAAATAACCAAACACATCATTCATGGGGTGATTTTTCAAAGGTTAGATTCAAAAAGTGTGAAGATTTCGCGAAGAGACTACACTTAGTGGTTTAGTGGAGAGATTTGGGCGGCTCTTAACATCCGGGTCTTAAAAGTACATCAACTCAAAGATTTTTTTTTTAATTTACGAGGTTCAGCGATACGGGTACAATAACACGCGTGCCCGACGCCCCATCGCTCATAAGCGCAAGGCGTCGAACCGACGTGCAGTGCTCCCGTCCTTACACTTTCCTGCACAAATTAGATCTGTAACTGTGGGAATTTATTACACGCAATGAAAGTCCACAGATTAAACTACAACCATACAGATTTACTTTTCTACCAACTCGTAAGGAAACTCCGCGGAAAAGTTTTTAAAATGAGATATATTTTTTAAAATTATTTTCACAATTNTTCTACCAACTCGTAAGGAAACTCCGCGGAAAAGTTTTTAAAATGAGATATATTTTTTAAAATTATTTTCACAATTTTTTTACTTTTAGAATACACTTAGTATAATAAAACCGAAAATGTATAGGCTTAAACGACTGGTTATCTTTTCTGGCCAAAAGTCGTATATACCCATGGCCAAACNATAAAACCGAAAATGTATAGGCTTAAACGACTGGTTATCTTTTCTGGCCAAAAGTCGTATATACCCATGGCCAAACAAGTGAAGGAGCGACGCAGGAATGCAGGGCGAGGGAAACGGGAGAGCCTCGAAAAAAACCCACCGACCAGCGGCATTGTCCGGCACGATTACCACGTGCGAAAATGCAGGGAGCGACCCCGCCGGGAACCGAACACGGTTCGCGTTGGAAGGCTAGTGGTCTGACCACTACACAACCGTTTGGTCCTCTCCTTGTGGCCTAGAGCCGGCTTTATAATCAGGTGGGATCCCGTTTTCAGTCTTCCTAAGCACAGGCACAGAGCAGGTAAATACACAGTAGCGAAACGCAGTGGTTGATTGGCCGCGCGAGGCACTGGGAACGGGCCTCATGCATAACTGGCTGCCACGTGTTGCGGAAGATTCCCTATTGGCTGGGCTGACATATGCGGCTGGAGTTCGCCGTGTGAACGGCTGTCCCAAAAAATTATCAGTATGCCCAATTTTTTTCGACAAACACGCCCTCACGTTTAGGTGCCAAAGTTAAAACGTTATTTCGGTCCCTGTCAAAAAAGTACAACATTACGTGAGATAAATAAATGGCGTGTGGGAAATTGCACCCAGGGCAAGACAACAACCTCCGAGTGACGGTCTTTCCAGCTGGGACNATAAATAAATGGCGTGTGGGAAATTGCACCCAGGGCAAGACAACAACCTCCGAGTGACGGTCTTTCCAGCTGGGACTAGCGTGTAATCCGCCTTCTCGACTTCTGTATCCTCGAGTGTTCTGCGGTCAGAAAGTCGAGGGGAGGGGCCGACGGACTGGCTTCGCACAATCTCGCATTGTTCTCCGCTGAACAGTTATTGGCGCACGGGTCAACGCCCGCGGTCCCGCGATAAAACTTAGCGCACGCACGTCGGCTTCCAGTGCCACCTGTTCTNCACGAATGTCTTCAAGGGCGAATATACAACAAGATTGCCCACAGAACACGGCAAGGTCGCATTTCCCTGGCCCTGCCAGGTATTACACTGATCTTGTCTTTTTAAGCATCCAATTGAAATATTATACCGAAACGAGCCCTACTACTGTTTTTTTAAAATACTCTACAGTACGGGAAGTGCAGTTATTTTATTGTAAGGCTAAATCTCTCACAGCTGAATTTTAACTTTAAATCAGCGAAGGATGCTACTAAGTTTATCTGGCTGTATAGAAAATACCTCACCTTAAATTGTAACGCAGGCTTAATTTCCAGCAGCAGTTATCCATTTCCCTGACTTTTCCAGGCTTTTCCTGGCCATTTTCAAATTCCCTAACTTTTCAGGTTTTTTATATTTTCCAGACCTGTAGCAACTATTATTTAGTTATTCGATGCCTCTAAGTGCAGATAATTACTTCCTTAGCCTTACTTCCGCGGCCTTCCTCAAATGAGAGAACTGTGACAAAACTATATAATATTGGCATAGATACTACTAGACTGTCAATAATAACAACTACGTACGTGCATATTGATATCACCGAATGCTATTATGACGGTGAGTAATTTATGATGAACTTTCTTTCTGGTAAATTGAAGAGTGTGTTACAAACGGCGGTTGAATGTAAATCTGCGATTGTTGACAATATTTTAATTAACCTTGATCTTACACTATTAGCCGACTGGAAGGGTTATCACGTGTAAAAACACTGCAAATTCTAAAAATCCAAGTCTTAAACCTGGCTCTATTTCTCACAATTGCACTTCCCAATTTTTTTAGTTTGCAGAAATATTTGCTGGTCCCACCGCCCTCCAAAAATCTGCAGTACTAGGCATCTTCCTAATTACTCCACCTCCACAGAATACGAATTTCTCACGACTGTTTATAATGTTTAATATAAAGTAAAATTTAGTTTTCTTGCAGAAGATTCTCAGGTAACTCTGGCGGTTTTTTTTGGCGTGTATTCTTTTATATATTTGTTTTATTGACAATGGTAGCGTAGGTGCATTTCCATCAGTACATATATCCTCAGTATGGGGCAGATCACTTTCTCTTCATACGTATTTTTCACGAACGAACAAATAATTTACTACAATGAAGAAACACATTGGCATTTCGCGTCTTGCTTTGTCTACTTCTTACTCCAAGACGAGTTCGTGTTGCTATTCAATATACGTTTGCTGCTATGTTGCCACAATAACTACATTATTCAGTAATATCTTTAAAAGTTACGTTCCCTAAATATACCTTATTTCACCTTCATTTTGAACTAAATACAGAACTGAAATGAAACTCTCCTAAAAATTACAGCAATTATAGAATTCAGTAACTTCCATGCAGTAATCCCCCCCCCCCTCTGGCATTACTCTGGCCGCTCTAATTTTTGGTAATCCGATTCCCCCGATAGAGTTGCGCCCCTTGAACGGTATCTTCATACAGGCCACGGCCTCTTCACTGCAACTACTTCGCCAAATGATCTGTGCGGCCCGCCGAGTGAATATGGCGCAGAGCGACCTCCCTAGCTTCGCAAAACCAAACTCCGCGTTCCAGCATACACCTGCTTTGTTGCCAACGTGACTATCATAAATGACGTGGATAGGATTTGAAGTTAGAACACTGTTTATGTAAACAAGTACTTTGAGATGTTTTTATACTTCCTCTGACCAATTTTCAATGCAATTAGATTAAAGACATATCGGCAAAAGTATTTTAATCGTATACAAATGCTTGTCTTTCGAAAATTAAGATATTAAAAAAAACACGTTCATCGGTACTGACCTTGTGGCTTTGAAAGTTGTGTAGTTTGGGGTAGGTCAATGTTGGGTACATGCGCAGAAGACGAAGAATCGGTATACTTTATCTTTAATCTGTGGTGCAGCCGGAAAGGGGTGGTGTGACTCGAGTGCTGACGTAGCTGTTGAGCAGCGACGTATGGTGAACTGCTGCAAGGTAAGTTGCGTTTTGCTCTGTGCTATACCTAATCGTTTGCTAGTTTCGCCGCTGTCTCGCGAGTGGCCGCAATACAATCTGTTTCTCCCTAATTCACTCTGGTTACTGGTTCCTGCTGCGCGCGCAGAGTGTATACAGCACTGAGCAAGCATCAGCTTACCTTGCAACACTTCGCCACACGACACTGCTGTTGAGAGGNCGCAGAGTGTATACAGCACTGAGCAAGCATCAGCTTACCTTGCAACACTTCGCCACACGACACTGCTGTTGAGAGCGGGCGACGGATTCCGAGTACGAAAATCAATGGCCGTTAGTCGTCTACGTGAGCGTGCGTACGTCTGCCTGCACAGAAATGTCAAGCACGAACCCAGTAATCAGACTCAAACTACACGGAAAGGTTACGAGTGTATAGTCACTGCTACACTAGCAATCTGCAGCCGGGCGCTTTCATTTCTTCCCGAAGATTGAAGGGACTGTGATCGAGGGAAGGTANTGCTACACTAGCAATCTGCAGCCGGGCGCTTTCATTTCTTCCCGAAGATTGAAGGGACTGTGATCGAGGGAAGGTAGAGGACGGTGTAACCTTGTGTAGTTCACAATATATTCCGAATACATACTTGTCTCGTTCGAGTAGAACTCTTGATTGTCCAAGAAGCTAGTTCCGTCTGGAAAGATCGCTGTCGACGAGATGCTGCGAGTGGAGGGGGAGAGAGAGAAAAAGAGAGAGTGAGATGAGANGGTAGGTGGAGAGGGGGAGTGTGTACTACACGTACTTTGGCCTATACTGTTTTAAAGAGTATTTACTAGAATTTATAAGTCTAAAAAGTTACTGTAAAAACACTCTTTCAGCCGTTCTCGCTCTCGTAATATGCATCCGAAAACACTCAAATGGCTGACACTCGTATACACATGTGCAACGTTTCCTGGATATTGCTCCGAAACGCAAGCCATGCAGAAATACTGAGAAGTTTTTAAACAAAATGTTTTTCACTAAAACTTTGTATACTGTTTGGCGGGATAAAATATGGTTGCTTTGAACATATTTTTTTTTTCCTATCCTCGCCCTTTCTATTTTATCTTCGTCAAACTTAACTATTCAAAAATGAAATACCAGGAAATATATTTTCTCAGTGCGTGTTTGAAGTAATGTCAAGTTTCGTACTTGTTTTGACATATGGCCTGCTTCATCCTAGAGTCTTATTTGTACCCATGACTATTGGAGATAGAGATTATCTTTTGAGAGGCGAATTTCGGTATTAACGTCACAATTCCATGCATAGAACTGCTAAAATTTACGGGAACTCTCTGATAGAAATAATTCCATGAACACGACTATTGTTAAGAGCTAATGGAAAAATTAACAATAGCCTGCTACATCTACGTACATGCATGGTACGCACACCAAACCTGTAACACCGAAAATCGCATGAACTAAAATACAGTCTGTTCATGGTAGTAGTTATAAACAGTATGTTCTGCTGCACGGGGGTGGGGGATACGGTGCCACGGCTCCACGGCGGCCATCTTGGATGACGTCACGCCGAAATCTCCATCTACGTCATTACTCGTCAGCAACGGTCATCTTGTAATTCCCTTTTTTTCCGTTTGGAATTTCCCATTCCTCCCTCCTACTCTATCATTCCCCCTCGACTCTTCAAGCTCTAGCATTCCGATTAGTTTTCTCATGCTCTTGTCATTCCGATGTTATTTTTTTCTCACTATCTTTAATTTCTTCCTGTCTCTCTCATCCACTCTATCCCTTGGGGGTGGGGGGATTCTCATATTCCTCATAGTCTCCTTTATTTTCTCTCTTGTGTATTTTTTAACTCATGCTCTCGCATTCCTTCATGCCTCTCTCTCGCCCATTCNATTATTTTATCTTCGTCAAACTTAACTATTCAAAAATGAAATACCAGGAAATATATTTTCTCAGTGCGTGTTTGAAGTAATGTCAAGTTTCGTACTTGTTTTGACATATGGCCTGCTTCATCCTAGAGTCTTATTTGTACCCATGACTATTGGAGATAGAGATTATCTTTTGAGAGGCGAATTTCGGTATTAACGTCACAATTCCATGCATAGAACTGCTAAAATTTACGGGAACTCTCTGATAGAAATAATTCCATGAACACGACTATTGTTAAGAGCTAATGGAAAAATTAACAATAGCCTGCTACATCTACGTACATGCATGGTACGCACACCAAACCTGTAACACCGAAAATCGCATGAACTAAAATACAGTCTGTTCATGGTAGTAGTTATAAACAGTATGTTCTGCTGCACGGGGGTGGGGGATACGGTGCCACGGCTCCACGGCGGCCATCTTGGATGACGTCACGCCGAAATCTCCATCTACGTCATTACTCGTCAGCAACGGTCATCTTGTAATTCCCTTTTTTTCCGTTTGGAATTTCCCATTCCTCCCTCCTACTCTATCATTCCCCCTCGACTCTTCAAGCTCTAGCATTCCGATTAGTTTTCTCATGCTCTTGTCATTCCGATGTTATTTTTTTCTCACTATCTTTAATTTCTTCCTGTCTCTCTCATCCATTCTATCCCTTGGGGGTGGGGGGATTCTCATATTCCTCACAGTCTCCTTTATTTTCTCTCTTGTGTATTTTTTAACTCATGCTCTCGCATTCCTTCATGCCTCTCTCTCGCCCATTCTATCCCTTGGGGAGTTTTCTCATATTCCTTCTGGTCTCCTTTATTTTCTGTCTTGTCGTCTTTACCTCTCTCTTGCTTTTCGAGTCCTCCATCTAGGATATTATTACCGTCGTCATCTTCTGTAGGCGGCCATCTTGAATTCCCACTGCCAATTGTCTGATGTAGGCGGCCATCTTTGATTCCCGCATCTGCCACCAGAGTGAACTAAACTATTTTTAATTCCCGCGCCTGCCCCCAAAAGGCTGTTGTAGGCAGCCATATTTAATTATTGAGACTGCAACCAGAGTGTTCGAAGTTCTAAAGTTCGTAGCTAGAAGCGCAGATATCGGCGCCGCCATTTTGTGCATGTGTGTTGGTTCACTTGTCACTTGCAGGAGCGCGCTAGCATCTGGGAGGTGAGTTCAAACGGTGGCCGCCGCCAGGAACGCTGGAAAATTTTTTAATTGTCTGTGAACTCAAAAAATGCAGGAGGTGTGCGGTTTCAAACCGACCACCATTTGGTCGCCACTCCGGTGTCTAGAACACACGACAACCATAGCATGGGAAGTGTTAGGAGATTAAATAAAGTAAATAATTGTATTGGCATACACACTATATAAGTTCACACGGGCACCTGGCTGCTGCTGGCTGCGGAGCAATTGCTTGGTTATGAGAAAAAATACATTAAATACTCGCATCGGCCTNTAGGAGATTAAATAAAGTAAATAATTGTATTGGCATACACACTATATAAGTTCACGCGGGCACCTGGCTGCTGCTGGCTGCGGAGCAATTGCTTGGTTATGAGAAAAAATACATTAAATACTCGCATCGACCTATACACTCTCCAGACAATAAACTCATCATAATCGCATAAAAGACTGCAGGCACTGCGCGCGCGCACGTACACATGCCTTATATGTGTAAAATATATATAAAAATTAATAGCGTGAAAAAAATATCGTTATTCTAACATTTAAAATAAAATTAATTCATACAGAGCCAATTGCGCAGTAACGTACATGTGTTTCGTTCATGTGCGCATGTCTGTTTCTCCAACTTTTGTCCAGGCATTCGAGAGCACGCGCACACTACTGTACCTCCAACTTATCTGCAAGTGTGCGAAGGGATTTCACTATAACAAACAACATATTTTCTCTCTGTTTTTCTTCGTATTAATTGCTAATAAAATATTATAAATAATTAATATAATATAAATAATAGTTTGATTTAATAAAAATATAAACAGAAGTATAAAACGCTTGAGATACATCGATACATGACATAGGAAACAACCAAAAACGTAATGGTAATTTATCACAGGTTTGTTCCAAAAAGTGTGGAAAAAATAATGAATAGGCTATACAAAACTTGCCCGTCCACTGGCAAGACGGGCAAGTTCGTCAACCCGAGTGTTCTGTGGAGCATTACCTCGCCGCTGGCTGGCCGGCCCGGGGCGCTGTGACGGATCGGGCTGCTATTCCATTCGAGTCACACAGCTGGTGTAAGAGAAGCGAAGCCGTTAACAGCAGGAGCGGCTCAATGAACCGTTTCGCCGGCGGCCGAACGCCTAAAGCAGCTTTGTCGCGACGCCACGGAACAGTAGAGGGAAATTGGGTTAGAGTGCTCGTTCGAGCTGCGCAGTATTGCCCCTCTCCGTGTTCCAACATTGGACTGTTTTCTGCCAGTGGCACTTCTAAAAAATTGTGGATACGATATGAGGTTAGAACACAGTTTATATAAGTATCCGTTTGGAAATACTTTCGCACATCCTATATGTATACATTTGAGATATTCCCATGTGTGATATCGCTTTAATTTTTGAAATTGTTAAAAACACTTTCTATCTTTAAATATGAATACATGCTTGCAAACATTTTCTTTGAAAATGGATTTGACTGTTGAACATAATATAGTCTAAGAAGAGTATAAAAATGTTTATCGATTGGTATTCGTGATTTCTTAAAAACGTTCTAACATCAATCTTGCACTCCTTTGTCGTGAATGTCACGTGACCTTCTCAAAGATATGGTAAACATATTGCTACATGCTCCCTGCTCTAAATCGCTTCCCTTGCCCCACCCTGCTCGTGAGATAGAAGGGGTGTTTAAAGGTCAGGCAAACGGTAATCCAAGAAGCTCTTTGAGATTTACAAAGACAAGCCGCCACAATAAACCTATAGCGATTCGCGCGCTCCTGACCTTCAACGGATTGAATTTCTTGGGTTATCTTTGAAAGAATGTTCTGGTTCAGCGCCCTTGCCTCTCTCAGCGAGATTCGGGGTGCGGAGAATTTTCCAGATTGTGCTAGTGAGACTACTTAAGCCACGACGGACCTCCGAGCAGACAGTTTTGAGAGTCGAGAGTTTGAGGGATTGTGTGACCTTAAGTGACAGGTGTGCGAAGACAGCGAAGCGACGAGCCAGAAGAGCGCCGAGTGGTGGGAAGAGTGTGCAGCGGGGGTGAAGTCTGCGGACTGCGGGCATCGGTACAGTGGAGAGTGAGACTGACGAGCGGGGCTTTTGAACTGGATGCGTGAGTGACACAGACATTTGGAATGATGGCAATAGACAGACTGAATGTGTGTAAATGATGAATGTGAATTAAGTAACTGTAGCACATACATACATTGAAAAGGACTCAAAATTGAAATAGACATTAAATATGGGGCTCACTAAGAATAAAAAGAGTAAAATTAGAGATAGAGAGTTTAATGTTGTAAATAATAGCTGTGCGAATAAATTAAGAATCATATTTACTAATTTTATTTTACTAAGCCCTCCATCCCTCACTAACTCTTTTAAAATTATACCGCATGTTCTGTAATTTTTAAAAAGCGAAGAGGTTTTTTTTACGTGCAGAAAATTTGTTCGTATGTATTTATTTATATACTATTATATTCCGTGTTACTGCATATTTCTGCTTGCACAGACACTTTCTAAAACTGAAAATCTGCATATGATAGTCTAATGATACTCGCATAAATACGATGGGTGTTCCTGCAGAACACTGATTATAATAAATTAAACTCAGAGAGTGGTAAAACAGAAATGGGGAGTTAGGATTGCAAATAATTGTACTGTACCCTTACATCAAAATAAGTTTATCGATGAACAGATACAGTTGGTATTTTGCATGAATAAGAGCTGCTTAAGCGCACTGCCTGCCGGCTGGCAGCTGCGAAATTTAATTAGGAAATCCCACGTTAAGGAAAATTCGCCTCAGCGCGTTAATTTTAAAGATAGGCGTTTCCAACAAATTGTATTCTTCGCGAATTTTTTAGAAGATCCCCACGGCCGTATATTTTCAAAATAGTTAGGCAGTATGTACTCTTTTGTAAAAAAACTAATTTTAAAAATTCCTTGCAAATAGGCTATACATGTTATGGAATCATATCCGATGTATAGAACTTCTGCTAAAAAAATTATTGAAGAATAAAATTTGTTTGAAACGCCTATCTTTAAAATNTTAAGCGCACTGCCTGCCGGCTGGCAGCTGCGAAATTTAATTAGGAAATCCCACGTTAAGGAAAATTCGCCTCAGTGCGTTAATTTTAAAGATAGGCGTTTCCAACAAATTGTATTCTTCGCGAATTTTTTAGAAGATCCCCACGGCCGTATATTTTCAAAATAGTTAGGCAGTATGTACTCTTTTGTAAAAAAACTAATTTTAAAAATTCCTTGCAAATAGGCTATACATGTTATGGAAACATATCCGATGTATAGAACTTCTGCTAAAAAAATTATTGAAGAATAAAATTTGTTTGAAACGCCTATCTTTAAAATNCATATCCGATGTATAGAACTTCTGCTAAAAAAATTATTGAAGAATAAAATTTGTTTGAAACGCCTATCTTTAAAATTAACGCACTGAGGCTAAATTTCCTTAACAAGGGATTTCCTATTCAAATTTCGCAGCTGCCTGCCGGTAGGCAGTGCCCTTAATTGAACACTACGTTGTCACTCATGATGTTAATTAGTGCCTTGTGATATGCTGATGCAGTTATTCTTCATTTTAAGTTAATTACAATAAAATTATTTCTTTTTATAAAAAATTAAATTTATTGTATGTTCAATAAATGATTATTGCCCCAGCAAAATAGATGTAAGACATATTTGAAATGTTGATATCATGAATGGCATAACGTTAGAAAAAATGTCCTCATTGGGAATTTTCTGTCACTAAAGAAAGTAGAGGCGGGGGGTGGTGGTCTGTGTTTCACTCGCCCCCTGCCTGTCCTTGAGGCGAAGACGATGCTGCGCCCCTTAATGTACCTATGTTTTTCAACAGTTTTCCATATACAACATTTAAATAAAAGTTTAAATGGTTTACTTTGAAAAATATTATAAGATTTTACAATGAGCTTTTAAGAACTATGCCCAATATATTAAGTGCCACAGTAATTATTTTGTACGTTAAAATCAAAAATAATATAAAATAACAATAAACATTAACACCAAATATGTAATAAAAATATTTAAAAACATAGATACGTCACGAGAAATTTTTCTTCCATCTACATTTTTAATGAATTCGAACACTTACTACTCTTAATTTTTTTTTGTCACACTGTTAGAAACACACAAGAACAATTCCAGAGAACGACAAATTGCAGTTAAAATGCAGCATGACAGAACGTTCTGCGGGATAGCTCGTTCATGGCTAATTGTACCCTTTTGAAAACCACCATTGAAAATATCCCGGTCTATAACTGCATTTTTTTTTAACGCTAACACTGTCTGGAGTGCTAATTTGGCGGCACATTGGTAAAAGTAGTGCCTACGTTAACGTCTGCAATGAGTTCTATTTAAATTCATCGCCAATACCACTGTGTTATGATTTTGATATTTTGTTAATATTTATCCTTAATGGGGATATAGGGGCGTAACAAGTTATTGGTAAGAGTTATGTAATGAACACTATATAAAAGAGGTTTATTTAACATTAAGATAGTACAATATTATTTCAATATAAATATGATTGAATATGGACGGCGGCAGCTACACAAATATACCGAAATATTAAATGATATCTAATATATAAAATTCTCCGGTCACAGTGTTAGTCACTGAACTCCTCCGAAACGGCTGGACCGATTTTTATGAAATTTTTTATGTATACTCGGTAGATCTGAGAATAGATTTATATCTATTTTTACACCCCTAAGTAATAAGGGTGGCCACCCCCAAACAATTTTTTTTTATTGTTTGAACAAAATTTTTATTTTTTATTTTTTTATGATGTGGCATCAAAAAATACATACCCTCCTAAATTTTCACCCTTCTACCACCAACCTTATTTTTTTATAGCGATATTAGTAATTTAATAAATTTTACCCTAGGTCGATAACTGATCAATTATCATCGATCATTTATCGATCTAGGTTACAATTTATTCCCACCAGGTGTCTCCCAGTGACACAGCACGGAGTAGCCGGTCTCCACTTTCTCTCACACAATAACCTTTCTCTTATTCATTTGTGCTCAGATCGTAGTAGTGACGTGTTTACAATTATATTTTCAATAATTAAGTGTACTTCTTAATTAACTTTATTATTGATCGCAAAGCTGTATTTGTTTGTATTTCCATTTTATTAATATTTATTAAATTATCTAATTTTATATTCCGTCATCGTCCACAGAGCTCCATGCCTCTTCCACTTATATACCACATCCTCACACACTTACAATAAGTTATAGTTATTTTTTTCTAATACTATAATCACTAGAAATACTTTTTATGGCAAAACAACGTTTGCCGGGTCAGCTAGTTATTTTATAAAGATTTAACCAGCCACGTTCTGAGCAAAGCCTAATTGGAGAGTCCCCAAGTTGTTCATGATTCCGGAGGCTGATTAAGATGGCGCAAGTCGACGGCCGGACACACCCATATTCAGTGGTCTTCCCGTTCCAATGGCCCGACGACAAAAGACACCGCCCACGGACTACACTGTAGGACTACCAATATCGGCTGCGTTGTCCCCGTTTACTGGCCGGTGGAGGGGGTTTCTGTGGTTTGCGATTTCATAACTAATTTCAGCGATCACGGCCCGTGCCCTGGATAAATAAGTGAAGGTGTGATCAGGCAGGCCGCTCAGCTAAGGGCCTGACCACAACTCGTAACAACTGGCATGTTTTTGTTTTATACACATTACAGTAATATTGTGTGCAATACGTTTCAGACTATAACTGTGTCACTGATCCAACAATTGAATTTCACACATCAGGTGCAGAAGAATACACGATGAGCAGAAAGCAGAGACTGCGGCAGGGCTTTCAAAAGGGTTCGCTCAACCGTGAACGAACTGCAAACTGGACAGAATCCGAAGTAGAGTGCACACGACGTGACCAAAATGAAGAAACACGTTGGAAGCTTTCATACGCACGTTGGAGTTATGCAACAACCTTGGACGGCGAACAGCTACTTTCACAGAAAGTTAACAGCCCGACTGAGAGCTGCTCATCACGATCGTCTCCGTCACGTTTATATTTTTGTCTCTCGGAAATGTTCGTGAAAGCTCGGCTCTCTACGTGGCTGGCATATGTTTGTTTGACGTAAACATTATATCATAGACTAAAGATGTAGCTGGTTAATTTTTTGTCTTCTGCGCATGTCCTTTAACACTGACTTACGAACTGCCATAAGGACCGTCCAAATCGCGTCTTAAAACCGTCGTGCCGTTTGTTTACATCTGGTTAGTGCTTTTAGGAATATACCAGTGAATTTTACGGAGGGGTTCGACGAATTCACGGGAAGTTTTGTGAAGTTTTCGGAAAGTCCGTTACTGAAGAAGCAACCGGTGTTTCGACGCGTCTCTGTGGACCACCTTGGTCGAGGTTACCGCGCAAGCATTTAGCGATGGCTATCAGTATCGCGCACGCTTTTCTTCAGCAGAGTATCCCAACCCAACAGAACCACATAAACTGATCTATAATCATGGTTTAATGAAAGATTTACAGTTTGAGGCCGTGTTCTATTTAGTTTCGAGTTTCGTTTTTCGTAAGTATATATTTAGAATTTTGTAAGGTTTAGTCGGAACATCACGACATTCAACTGTCTAGCACGCCATGCTGCTATTATTTTTATGTTATCATTATTCCAAAATTAAAAGTACACAAAGTCTTAAAATAAATAGTAATATCCCCCCCAAGTTATTCGAGAGCACTTTAAAATTTAAAATTAACAAAATGTAACCAATATTATGTAAAATTGTTACTTAACAAAAATTTTGTCATTAGAAAATAATTATTTCAAGAATATTTTAGCAACTTGCTTTGTGAAATAAATATTGTGAGTAAAACACACATTTGTCTATTCCAATGACCTCGTCAATATGTGTATTTCTACGTTTCAAACAAGAAAAACCAATATGGCAGTGGTTTGGTAATTTGTATATCGTAATTTGTCATCTTCGAAGCTGACAAAACGGGTCACGTGACCATTTTGTGAGCAAAAAGTGCCAACTGGAGCACGGCCTAAGCTAACCCAGGGCATTACATTCTACCCATTATAAGGTGAAAGCTTGTATTACTCCGCCTGCCCGCGCACTTGGAAAGTATTTGTCGTTGCCAAGCTCAGGAAAATCCGCCGTCAGGATCACGCCTCTTTGCTATCATNCCGCGCACTTGGAAAGTATTTGTCGTTGCCAAGCTCAGGAAAATCCGCCGTCAGGATCACGCCTCTTTGCTATCATGTTATAAAAAGCTATGTTTAATTTAGTTAAGTGCCGACCTCCCGTGGCGCAGCCGGTTGTTGCGCCGCCTGTCTGGTGTACGGGAGGTTGTGGGTTCGAATCCCAGGTAAGGCATGTGTGTTAGTTTAAGATAGGTCATAAGTTAGTTTGTAAGCCGTCCCCTGATAAGCCTTCAGGCATAAAGCCGGGGGACGTCTATAAGCCCTTTCCAATCCAATTATTAAAGTTAGTTAAGTATTAATCGTCACTCTTTTCTGTCTGTTTTAAAGTCTACCTTTTTTATGGTTTTTGGCACGCATGGTGACGACACTCAAGCTCAGCCGATCCGCGTCCGCCATCTTGCACAAACTGGTAACTTTGTGCGTCTTAACCCCGAAACTAAACAACAAGTAAAATTAATTATAAGCTGCAATGCACTCTTTTATGGGCACTGAGTATGTCAATATTACAGAACATTGAAGGACGCAAGTAATAATACAAATTACTATATAGTTTGACGTTAAAAAATTACAGAATACCATGGGAACTATTTTCTGCCGCAAACATACTGTGAACCGACCAGCAATCCAATGACTTTCACTTTGTTACTGACAGTATTGATCTCTGCTGCCACCTTGGAATAGATAAGTCCAAGGTATAGGTGAGTAGGTGGGTCGTTTTCACGAACGCTTGCTCAGTATAGTGAGGCCACAGCTGTCCCTAAGTACGGTTGTTTCTACAGGTTCGGGAACAAAACATGATTTCTTATGGGGAATTTGGCATAGGGAAAATTTTCGCCGCTAGGTGAGCAGTGTTCCGAAAGGTAACTTTTAATTAAAATTTTAAACTACGTGCATTATAAAAGAGAAAGATTTCACTTGGTTAGGAAGTTATTTCATATTTTATGTATGATTATTGCAATTATCCGGTTTTTTAACGTCGAAAATAGAGAAAATCTGGTACCTTGCCGACACTAGCGCTTACCTAGTGGCGAAATTTTCCCTTTGCCAAACTTTTAACATTGAACCTTTAGTAGAAGTAACCTTACCGCAAGCAATCATGTATAGTACATTCACGGTTACTTCAAAACCTTTCTGACGCACTACTAAAGTTCTACTTCCAGGATATTCCTCCGCTTTTATGCAAACAAAGCTTAACCAAGTATAGAAAATTATACCAAAGGTGCATTCGTGCACACTCAGCGTAATTATATTTCCCATAAGAACTATTCCTTACTATGCATTATCAACACGCCTATTTTCTCTCTTTTTTATTTATATTAATTTAAAATTAAACGCTATAATTTATAGATAGAATATAAGTAAAAAGTTCAATTTAACCAAATACAAGGTACTTTTATGTTGACACGAGTATAAAACGTTTGTAATACGTGACGTATTTTGGAAACAATCAAGCACGCCATACACACGGTAATTTTTCAAAAATTCGATTCAAAAAGTGCAGAGAACCGTTAAGAGACTATATTTTGTCATTCCATATAACTGACGGAACAAAAACCACACTAGGTTAGCCGTGTCCTCTGAGGCCATGCACGCCAAAGCGCCACGACGAATTGATACGGTTCGCGCCCATTCCCGGAAAACATTAAACGATTCGAAGCCGGACTTAAGCCACCGAGGTCCCATTACCTATGGCCTTTTCGTGGGCAACCGCACGAAGTAAAACCATAACTTACAGCAGGTTTTCCATACCTAGGATTTTTTTTAGCTGAATTGCACGGATATAACGTTAACTGCGAGCTGTTAAAGCTGTTCCCCGCCCATCCAACAGCAGCCATCTGGTTAATAATAACAGCACCATTCACAAGTATACAGCAGACTGGAAATCTCGGGAGATAGACAGTTTGAAAGGAAGCGGATGAATAGTGGCAGCGAGGGTATGCGACGCTGAATCAAGCACAGCCCTGGATATAACCGAGAGTTCTGTCATCGGTGCCAATAAAATAATCGTGACGAAAGCCAGTATAGGCTATTCTCGGTAAAGTGAGCACTTTTGAAAGCCCTCTCATTTAGAATAATAGTCAATAAATATATACTGCTCGCAAAAAGTTTAACCTATATCAGAATCCAGGATGTTATATTGAATGAAAGTAGGTCACATTTCCTGTTGTACTCCTAATAGCACATCTGTTTCTGCTTTAATATCACAACAAAGGTCTTCTCAGATGCATGGGCAAACTTCAATTATGTTTAGGACCTCCACGATTTCTGAGGCAGGCTTGTATCGGACGAGGCATGCCAAGAACAAGATCATTAAGCATTTCCTGAGGCAAATTGTCCCATTCCTCAACTGCCGCTGTTTTTGAGGCCTAGGGTTATTTACATGATTCACACAACGTAGGTACGACGCACACCTACTAGAAAAAAAGATATTACGTATTAGTTGGCGAACGGGGAATATGCTAAACTTTTTGTGAGCAGTATATTTTATTTTAGCCTTTGATGTTAACTTTCGAGTGTGGTGGGATATACACGCTGTGTTTATTACATACACGGCAATATTTATTTACAAAATGTGGTTAAAGAATAAACAATGGCTAACAGGAAAAAAGTTTTTCCCATACTTCAAACATTTATTATAATTTTTTTAATCACATAACACACATGCCAATAAACATAGGCGCGAGTTCCAGAAGGGAGGTCATCCCTCTACTTTTCAGTCAGTAGGGGCGTTGCCCTCTTGGATTGATTGCCAGTGGCCAGTCACTACATCAACTTCAAATTGTAATAGTAAGTATATGTATAACTTACGCTGAATTGCTTGCCCTATTATTTTTTAATCTATATTTTATTCATACGTGTTTATGTAACAAACAGCAGCAGTATTTTAGGAGAGCTGAGTTGAAAGATTTGGGCGGCTCTTAAGAACGAGGTTTTGAGAGCCGAAGAGATTGGGATGAGGTGAGAATGGAGCAGCACTAGAATGCAGGGGCGGGGAAACGGGAAATCCCCGAGAAAACCCATCGACCAGCNAATAAACATAGGCGCGAGTTCCAGAAGGGAGGTCATCCCTCTACTTTTCAGTCAGTAGGGGCGTTGCCCTCTTGGATTGATTGCCAGTGGCCAGTCACTACATCAACTTCAAATTGTAATAGTAAGTATATGTATAACTTACGCTGAATTGCTTGCCCTATTATTTTTTAATCTATATTTTATTCATACGTGTTTATGTAACCAACAGCAGCAGTATTTTAGGAGAGCTGAGTTGAAAGATTTGGGCGGCTCTTAAGAACGAGGTTTTGAGAGCCGAAGAGATTGGTANTGGGCGGCTCTTAAGAACGAGGTTTTGAGAGCCGAAGAGATTGGTATGAGGTGAGAATGGAGCAGCACTAGAATGCAGGGGCGGGGAAACGGGAAATCCCCGAGAAAACCCACCGACCAGCGATATCTTCCGGCACGAATTCCCACTTGCGAAAATCCGGGAGTGACCCCGGCGGAGATTGAACCCAGTTTGCCTTGGTGGGAGAAAAGCAGTCTTACCGCTCAGTCACCGCGGCCCCCTGATCACAGAATATTTAAAACTTGCCCCTCCTCTCGAAATAAGAAGTCGGCGTCTATGCAATAAACCACGACAAGTATAGTTAAGTGGTTATAAGTTAAATTCCACTCATGTCGATTTTACTTTTATTCTATTATTTTACAGCAATATTTAAAAACTATACAATTAATTAAGTTAAGATTCCTTTTTCCCTACACATAAAATTACCTACCTACATGACTTCTACTAGCCCACAACGTAAAGCCCAGGTTATTCACACCAGTTCTTGCGTGACTTGGTTCGGTCCGTGATTTTCCTCGTACGTTTTCTAGAACAATTTTCCCTCAGACTGCCGGGTGCGAGGCGCTATTCAGTCCGTGACTGTGTTGCCATTACTTTTCCTACTCTGTTTAACCTCTTAACTGTAACCAGTGCTGTAGCCACCTACATTTTCTTAAGTCAGGACACAATTAACTCCGGGCGCCAGGTATTAATGGGCGATGCCTTAGTAGATAGAAAATGAGAGAGCAGGCACAGAGGGTTGGGGGTTCGGAGCCATGGAGCCATGTTGCATCTGGCAATGGACCAGTAGTGGCATCTGGCAATGGACCAGATGTGACCTTGACCTTGACATTTGACCATGCCCTACACTCGCCATCTTGGATGACGGTTGTGCAATATGATATGGTTGGTAAATGCTTATAACTATTTTCCTTAAAATATCTGTTTGCATCAGTGTCCTTATCGTTCCTGGGGTTCTCAAGCTATGAGTCTGTAATTCTTTTTTATCCTAACGTGATGTACAGCACAATATGTATCTGTCGGTAAGTGCTAATAACTATTTTGCCTTTACAAATTTTTTTTTATCTGTTTGTATCGATGCTCGTGCAGTATGTATCGGTTACTAATTGCTTATAACTGTTTTCCTTTACAAGTACTTTTATATCTGTTTTGCAATAGCATGTAGCAGTGTATCTTTCTTTCTTTCTTTCTTTCTTTNTAATAACTATTTTGCCTTTACAAATTTTTTTTTATCTGTTTGTATCGATGCTCGTGCAGTATGTATCGGTTACTAATTGCTTATAACTGTTTTCCTTTACAAGTACTTTTATATCTGTTTTGCAATAGCATGTAGCAGTGTATCTTTCTTTCTTTCTTTCTCTCTCTCTCTCTCTCTCTCTCTCTCTCTCTCTCGCACAACTAATGGTTTTAATGTATGTTATTTTGGTGACAAGCAGAAGAGAACAGTATTTTCAAGTCGTGTAATGTATACTGCACTTGTCGCATCGTAGACTTTTCTAAGGTCGATCCTTTTGTACAGTCGCCCCACTATTATTGGTTGTGGAACCATCGGGTATTTTTTATATATTGTGATAGGCCCAATATGGTTGGACAGAAACAAGTTGGTGGACAGATACATAATGGTCGCCATTCCATTGGTCCTCACCCAAATGCCATGTCCTAGATGATGGACAAACATAACATGACCACTGGTCCACACCCAGGACCCTAGATGGTTGCCAGACACAATATGGTAGACAGAAACCAGATGGATGATGAAAAAAAAAAAGAGTGCGTGCAAGGTTGGCGGAAAATATCGGTTGCCGACCCCTTGTAATGGCTAAAACTTTTGTGGNAAAAAAAAAAGAGTGCGTGCAAGGTCGGCGGAAAATATCGGTTGCCGACCCCTTGTAATGGCTAAAACTTTTGTGGTTATTTCTTTTAAGCTTTTACAATGCAATGTTCAGTGCTTCAGACATATTTATTGACATATATGTTGTAAAAATACATATGACTGCAAATAATTTTACTTTAATGACATTTTATACAATTGAAACAAATGGTTTTTGTGCTGCGAGTCCACGTATAAATTGCTTCCATATATAGTTTTGAATCCTTCAGTCATAGGTATTCCTATTAAATACAATATGGCATCGGGACATAGGTCATGCAGTCGTCGGTTCCGATATAGTTGAATTCACCTTAAAAATAAGCGCCAGTAGACATGGAACACAGTACAATTTGGTCTCATAAGTCTTAAAAACTTAAAAATGAAATAGATAATGTATTTTATTTATAAATATATTTGTACATAACATCATATTCGAACAAGTTTTGAAAATACTCGCGACCGATGACACATTCTGCGCTATAGTTATGTTTGAAAAACCCGTCACTACAATTTAGGTATTCCTCTTTTAGTACAATGTAGAATCTGTCAAGGGAAGCAAGTAATCTACAATTATGCCTTCATATTCGAATTCCTTTTTTAAAAAAATACTGCACTGTAGATACATCACACAAAAAGTGTTTAAATTTATTTAAATACATGAATGTTTTTATAATTATATGGGTACTTAACATATTATTCGTTGGTTTCTTCAAAATAAATATGGTTGTAGACATGTCATGANTTTTATAATTATATGGGTACTTAACATATTATTCGTTGGTTTCTTCAAAATAAATATGGTTGTAGACATGTCATGTGCTATAGTTAACTTTAAAAACTTTTCATGAAAGGCTTACGGATTATTGTCCACATCACCTTGATCTAAGTCAGGTGTAATACCTGTGATGTGAATTTGTTGACTATAATTTGAATGGTTACAGTTAACTATGCCTATAAGAAAGTTTAAGGCATAACTGATCACCTTGATTGAATTCAGGAGCTGTACCTGTGATACATATTTGACAGCTATAACTTAAATGGTTCGAAAACGGCAGCCAACTATGATAAGAAGGCTTCAGGCATAACTTCCATTATCACCTTAATTTAGGTCACGAGTGGTGTCTATGATGTATATAGCTTCAATGGATAGAAAATGGTATTCAGCTATGATTATAAGGAAGGCTAAGGCATAATTGACAATATGGATCTGATCTGGATTTTATGGCTATAACTTCGAGTGATGGCAATTGGTGTCAATTAATGCTAATAAAAAGGCTTAAAGCATAATTAGATTTTCATCTTGGATAGCCTTGTACTGGTATTATATGTTCCAATTTCCATGTGTCTAAATCCAGCAGTCGTTGAATTATGTCGAGCTGTGCTTANAGGTCACGAGTGGTGTCTATGATGTATATAGCTTCAATGGATAGAAAATGGTATTCAGCTATGATTATAAGGAAGACTAAGGCATAATTGACAATATGGATCTGATCTGGATTTTATGGCTATAACTTCGAGTGATGGCAATTGGTGTCAATTAATGCTAATAAAAAGGCTTAAAGCATAATTAGATTTTCATCTTGGATAGACTTGTACTGGTATTATATGTTCCAATTTCCATGTGTCTAAATCCAGCAGTCGTTGAATTATGTCGAGCTGTGCTTATAAGTTCGGGCATATCCGACATAGACATATTACGTTTAAAACACGGNATAAGTTCGGGCATATCCGACATAGACATATTACGTTTAAAACACGGCCCGAGGAAAGGCAAACGCTAACCTGTATTCGTGGCTCGGGCTTGTTACATTATTACTTTAAACCTAATATCAATACTTATGCCTACTCAAGTCAATATGGTATCGAATACATGCGAATAATCAAATTTTATGGTGTCAGATTAGGATTCGACTCGAAAACACGAGCCCGAAAATATATAACACGTGGTGTATTTACAGACATAAATCTATGCTATAAAATTCAATGTGGTTCTGGTCATTGCCTCATAATCATGTTTTCTGACATTATATTCAAATTCTCTTTGATAACAAGAATCCGTAGACATGCTGTTCAATATAATAATTTAAAAGTTATATAAAAATGTATTTATTTAAATACACGACTTTTATTTATAAAATTATACTTTTCATAATATATGGTTGCGGCATCATTTACTACAAATCCATCTTGGAAACAAGAATCCTCAGACACATAGCTCGGCATAATCTTTTCTGTAAGTTTTAAAAGTAAAATAAAACATATTAAATAACTTTTATTTATAAAATTCTATTTTTGTATAATTGATGGGTGTTACATCATAATCAAATTATTTTTGAAAATACGAATTCACAGACACGTCACACGATACGCTTTTGTCTGTAAGTTTAAAAGTTGACCTCTTATTTATACACCNAAATACGAATTCACAGACACGTCACACGATACGCTTTTGTCTGTAAGTTTAAAAGTTGACCTCTTATTTATACACCGAAGAGCCAAAAAAATTGGTATAGGCGTGCGTATGCAAATAACAGAGGTATGGAACCAATCAGAGTAACGCGATGCGGTCGGCAGCTAGATCGGTTACTGCTGCTACAATGGCAGGTTATCAAGATTTAAGTGAGTTGGAACGTGGTGTTATAGTCGGCGCACGAGAGATGGGACATAGCATCTCCGAGGTAGCGATAACATTTGGATGTTCGCGTACGACCATTTCACGAGTGTACCGTGAATATCGGGAATCCGGTAAAACATCACATCTTCGACATCGCTGCGGCCGGAAAATATCGTGAAAGAACGGGACAAACGACGACTGGCGAGAATCCTTAAACGTGACAGACGTGCAACCTTTTCTCAAATTGGCGCAGATTGGATTTGTGGACTGCCCTGCAGGATTCATGGTGTGAATTGCATCCTGCATACCTTCAGACATTAGTCGAGTCTATGACACGTCGTCTTGCGGCACTTCTGCGTGCTCAGCGGGGCCTTACACGATATTAGGCAGGTGTACCAGTTTTTTTCGCTCTTCAGTGCAAAATTATGCATTTTCAGTGTCTTGTCAACATGACTTGTATAAGTTAACAGGTTATTTTTATACATACATAATTTAGACCTGTACTGGCACCCATGTCCAGGTGGCTCAGTCTGGAAATAATGACGAACTATGCTTATAAGAGGGGTTATGGCATAATTGACACCACCACCCTGATCGTTGTCGGGAGCGTTGACTGTGATATGTATTTGGTGACTATAGCTTCGGTTGATGGGAAATGGTTGCCAACTATGCTTATAAGAGGGCTTAGAGTATACTTGACCCTGTCACCATGTTCGTCTGATGCCTATGATATGAATTTGGTGGCTATATCTTACACAGTTCGGAAATTATGGCTAACCATGCTTATAAGATGGCTTAAGGTATAATTGGCCTACCACCCTGATCGACATCAGGGGCTATGCCTATGATAATTTGGCAACTAAACAGTGCCGCAATTATTGCTAGTTATGGCCTATAAGTTTGTGGGAGTCGGATATAGATATACTGTACTTGGTATAATTACCAGGGGTGTGTTTAGCATAGACTTACTTCTCATAAGTCGTAGAATATGCTTGTAACAAGGTGGAGTGACCGCATGAAGTAGCTTGAGAGAGCGATAAACTAGAATAATTCCTGAAAAAAGATGGTTGGTATTGACATTGAATGACAGAGCATGAACTGGAACATTCTGGAAACAATGTCATGCTATTTTTAGACCGAGTGACTCATAAAAATTCGGGTAACAAAATTGTTGCAAATTTTTTTGCAGATTTGGAGGAAAATTCGGAAATTTTTTACGGAAATTCTAGAAATGTTGAGTGCGTTTCAAGGTCAAAGGTCAAGGGTGAAATGGCAAGGTCACCTGTAGGTCAATACCATCCAAGATGTAAAATGTAGGTCAAAGTCAAGGCCATATCTGGTCCACTGCCAGTTGCCACATGGCTCCGGGGCTCTGAAGCCCCAAGCCCCATGTGCCAGAACTCTCATTTTCTGTATACTTGCATTGTATACAACAAACTTCCTATAATTTGGCATAAAGGAGGTAATAGAGAAATTTCCAATGATCACATTAAAACTCTAATACATTAATCGATAACGCGCAACACTGGTGCACTAGTATTGTGTACCGAGGTGAACGCAACCAAATTCGTGAACTGTTGTTTGATGAAATGAAGTTCCGCGAAGGAAGTTCTTAGAGTAACCCACAAAAAGGATCGATATGATATTGCTTTGTGATGTTATAATAACGCATTTTTTATAAATGAGGCAACGCTATATAATAACAATAAACAACTAACACAATCAAAACAGATGTTATACGCAAAAAAAANTTTATAAATGAGGCAACGCTATATAATAACAATAAACAACTAACACAATCAAAACAGATGTTATACGCAAAAAAAATGCGTATTTTAAAGAGTGACTTAAGGAGAGGGTATAAGGCTAATATAGTCTATTTGCGGTTTCTTCACACTTTTTGTATCAAACCTTTGAAAAATCACCTCATGGTTGACATGTTTAGTTATATTCTAAATATGCCATGTATCACAAGCGTTTTATACCTCCGTTAACATAGAATTTTCTTATTTTTAGTTGAATTTGAAATTTTACCAATATTTTATTTATAAATTCTATTTAATTTGTAATATTTTTTTTATAAAAACAGCGAGGAAACATGTGTGTTGGTAGCGCCTAGTAAAAAATAGTTCTCATAAAAAATATTATTACTAATGAGTGCGCCCGAATTCGGTGCGTTGCTCTTTGGTGTAATTTTCTAGACTAATTTAAGCTTACTTTGCAGTGGACGGTGATCTGACATGCGGAAACACGTCTTCNCTTTGGTGTAATTTTCTAGACTAATTTAAGCTTACTTTGCAGTGGACGGTGATCTGACATGCGGAAACACGTCTTCTGTATTTGCAGTTTCAAATTAAGGGTTTAATTCTTTATTCCAGACAATGGAAATAGGGGACAAGCCTGTCATGTTTAATTTTGTTCCTAACCTGACCTCGTACATATATCACAACCATATTTAAGCAGGTCATACTTCAAAGTTGGCATTTTCTATCAGATAACCTAATTTTTGTGAACAAATATAATCTTAAACGTATTCACACACACGCCTTTTTTATATTTTTATACTTACATTACTATAAATAAGATTTTTCCGCCAACAACACCGATTGATCTATTCTGATTGGTCGCCGCCTCATTAGTTTCACTTAAGATATAAAATATAACTACTTCTTTTAACGCTTAAGGAAATCCCAACAACGCACACGACCTGCCGAGTTCCATTGGAAACCAATACATGAGGCAACACAATTTCAGTTCTTCTGCACACGAGATAATGCATAATTTGACGCTTAATTTTTATATTGTAAACCCAGCTTAAGAATCGGCCTTAGAGCTCACACGTTTCGAGGCCTGGAACGCGCAAATGACTGCAGGTTGGCGGGGCCCTTAAAAGGTCAGTAAGACTTAATCCATTGCAAGATGGCAGCAGATATGAACATTGCCAGCGGCACAATCAAAGCCAGCGACTGTCTTGTCGGTTCGTAGTATCCCTATTACCAACCATTGGGCTGTCTTATGTTGCTACTAGAGTAATTGCGATCCGACAAGCCAGCCGCTGGCTTGATTGTGCGGCTGGCAATGTTCATATCTGCTGCCACCTTGGAATGGATAAAGTATATGATCTTAGAACTTTTCTTTTTCGCAGCTGAAAACTTTATAAGTCAACTAATATTATGACATCTAAAACCTGATTATTTTTTTAATTTTACAGGGGTATCGCAAAACTTATAAGGTCAATTAAAAATGTATCGCCGATACGTTTCCTTAATACGTGTTCCAAGCGAAACACNAATTTTACAGCGGTATCGCAAAACTTATAAGGTCAATTAAAAATGTATCGCCGATACGTTTCCTTAATACGTGTTCCAAGCGAAACACTAAAATTTCGAGCGCCCAGGTATAATGACTTCACTTACATAACCACGACTTCATAACTTACGAAAGTGAATGCTACTTAGACGATTTTAAATGCTGCTTTACATATACGCACGTGTTGAGATTAAGATTGATCTTTTCCGTCCCTCCAGGCTGTGTTTCGTCACCTATCTGTGCTGACCACTCTTTAAAATTCATCAGTTTGACTAGATGTAGATGAAAAAAAATTACACAACACACTTTAGAACGTGAAACTAATTTAGTCTGGCAATGATACGTCCGTAATTTATAATTAATGACGATGTAATTATATAGTTTTCCTCTGATACCGGTTATAGTAGTTATATTACATCAGAAGTACGATAAAATGTTGCCGCAGACAAGACGACACTACACTAAAACAATACCGGGNAGTAGCTATAAAAATTATCAGTGTGTTGAGGTTTTTCCACTATTTATTCTGCAGAGACATCTTCAGCACACACACACGGAAATCCAGAGAGTAAAAACTATGCAAACCATGAATATAAGCTCAGCTACAGAATAATGGTGGGGGTTCAATCCTTTTGTCCCTTAGTTGTTTGCCACTGCAGGTGCTGCAAATACGTAATATTTAGGTGAGAACAGTACTTGTGAGTCACGACTTACTCGCGTCTCGCGTGTGTCTCAACCATTCTCAGACAAAACGAGCAACGGTGTTCTCAAATCAGACGAACATTGGGGGAAGATACTGGCTGTACTGGATTGTGTTGTTTCTTGCGCCCAGTTCTCTCTCTCTCTCTCTCTCTCTCTCTCTCTCAGCGATCTTGAAAAGAAAGTGAAAGGAGGCGAGTTCACATTTATCATAGGTACGTTCAGCCAGCACGGATGCGTTGAAAATTGCTGTGATATTCTGTTATCCACTGATCCGAGAAGATTCCACGTTATGTTATTGTTCACTAACGTCCTTCCAAAGTAATAAAACCAATAGGAAAATATATTTGTTTGCCTATTTTCGTTGGAGCTTCGACACCTTACCTTCACTCATATCGTGGCCAAAACACGCATGCATGCATTCGGTCTCCAAACTACATACATATCACGTTTACAATAGGCAACATGCACATTTTTTGCTGTCACTTGGTTTTCATTCATTTATGTGTTAGAAATGTATCGACACTGTATCACGATTTAAAAATTAGTTTTGAAACAGTTATGATGAATGAAAGTTTTACGTTTGAAACGCCCGCCAAAACGCACCTGCCGCGCCTGCGCACTCCGCTCACGTCCGTACGTAATTATATTTAAGGTGTTTGTGTTTCCCCTATGTAGGTAGTTTTAACACTGAACTTCTTAATATCTACTATTTACATCTGAACTAACCTTCATTACGGTACTATGGTATTGTTTAATACGCACCACAACGCGTTTAGCAATTTTTATGTGATGTAGACGTGAGCATAAAAAAATATGTTATCGTATTTCATAATAATAAAGGCATTTAAATGTGTTTACAAAAATTCTGTTACACAATGTAAATTTTACATTTTGTGAGTTTATACATTCCAAATTACGCCTACCCGACGGAATTTGGTATATATGTGTTTATATTAATATAATATAACTTCTAACATTCGTTTCAAGAGCACAGCTATCATATTTAGGCTTTATGCACATTGCATGCCTAAATAATAACATGTCACGGTGTTAAGCCATGCAAATTAATCATTAAATTATTTGGGTGGGACTCAGAGTCCCTCTTGCAAAAAGTTTGGTTTATATTACAGAGTATTTTTCAAACATAGAAAATTTCTAATAAATTAAAGTTGTTTTTATTTGTCTCTAGTTAGTTTTCATAAGCCTAACAATTTAAGTTAAATAACAAATTAATTTTTACTTTCAAAACACTAAAATGCATGTTTTTAGAAATTTTTATCAAGCATTATATTACTTTCATATTTGCCCTTCCCCTTTTTTTTAAGTTACTGAGATGGACGTTACAAAAAAATTACGAGGCCCCCGCTTCCTCCGCGGCAGATTATCAGTTCACATGTCGCGCACATGTGTACTGTGGATTTCCCATCAGGTCGGTCTAACTTTAGCTCATCAAACGTCATCAACACACTGTCACAACTGTCATTTGTCGTTATCTCTGGCTAACGACAAATTTATCGTCACAATGACCAAAGGTGAGTGGATTGAGGAGAAGAATGTTAATAAATGTTAATTGATTAGGGTGGTTAGTCGTATGCTGGACATGATGCTGTGGGAGACCTCCGGAAATGTAAATTTTTAAAAATAATAATTTGTAATTATTTTTCATTAATTTTTTTATAAATTGTTAAGAATTTTTTTGGGAGTTTTGATAATTTTGGGTTTAAGGTCAAAGGTCACTATCGTCAAGGTCAAAGTTCAACGTCACCTGGATCAAATATGGCTGTAGTAGTCAGTTATGTAACATGCTCGCTGACTTTTATGAATTTATTCAACGTTTACAATATTTCTCGAGTTTTTGTTTCCAAGATCATACAAGGTCACGGTTATAGAGTCTAGGTCATGGGTCAAGGTGACCTGGGTCCAACATGGCGGTTGGGTGACGTCATAACATGGTGACTGGTAGGTTCCAGTCCTTCGTCTCCACTAAGTTCGAACATTAAAATTTTTTTGGGATTTTTGGGAATTTTTTGGGAATTGTCGGGTTCAAGGTAAAAGGTCACTGGGATTCATGGTCAAACGTCACGGTCAACTGGATCTAATATGACGGACAATGTAGCTGACAGAACCAAGATGGCTGATGGTTAGGTCTGACTCCCGACCCTGGACTCCTTGTATCGATTTGGCATATCCTATACCTATAAAATCAGTATGGCCGCTACTGCTCTGCCCTCGAAAACGATTCCCCCAAATCTGATCAGATGGATCGAAAATTGCCTTTCGAGGATGGTTTTGCACCTGGGGGTAGCGGTGCTTTTTTAAGGGAGAAACATGAATTTTAAAAAAAAAAAGGGGGGGGAAATTTTGAGGGAAAATTAATCAATTTTAGGGAAGGCGAAAAATTTTCAGGGAAAATGGCTGCCGGGGGACCGGAATGACAGAGCATGAACAGCTCCGATCTCCACCGCCCTTCTCCCTTCGCCCAAAGTCGGCTATAATTCTACTGCTTACGTTGAACTTTTGCTTATATGTTATGTATAAATTATAATATTTAGTTTATTATTTATATGAATAAAACAGAGACAAAATTGATATGTTGTTGATGCCTAGTAAGAAATAGTTCTTATATAAATTATTATTATAATTGGAGCGCACGGATGAGGTGTGTTGTCCTTTTCGTGTAATTTTCTAGACTTGGTTAAGCTTTGTTTGCATGAGACGGAGGAATATCCTGGAAGTAGAACGTTAGTAGGGCTTCAGAAAAGTTGGAAGTAAGTGTGAATTAACTATATTAGTGTTTTGGTGCCTTCCGTTTACTGGTGTAAGTGGTTATCGTGGGACCAAAAAATCATGCCTGCGCCAGATAGCCTCCAAGTCAAACTGTTGCGTTACCTTTTGTATAGGCTGTTCACGGTAAAGTGAGCACTTTTGAAGCCCTCGTTACTTTTTTATTTCAGAAAATTTTTATCCTTTAACAACCTTTTTAAATAAACATTGCAATGTAAGTAATAAACACAGTTTATAGATTCCACCGCGCTCGGATGTTAACGTCAAAGGCTAAAATAAAATATGTTTATTGATTTTTATTCCAAATTGGAGGGCTTTCAAAAGTGCTCACTTTACCGTGAATAGCCTATATCACTGAGATGAGAACACTGCATACAGGCTAGCCTTAGCCGATATTTGGAACCAGGAATCCTCGTTTCGAAAATTGCTGACTTAAACCAATTTCGCCGGGAAGGTCAGATTTATACGAAAATCCACTTCAGTTTTAACACGAAGTTACATTTTAAGGAAACTCACAAAAATGGCTAGTCAATTTCAAAATTTAAAATTTTATAATACCTGACTGGGAACAATTGTTACGCATGTAACTTACGTGCCAACACATATAAACATCAACCTCATGTATAGCATAGTATAAATTGCTGATTTTGTTCTATTTACGCTAAACGTAAATTAAACACGCAGTCAATAACAGCTAAGGTTTATAAGAAAAATAATTAACACAACTCACAACTATTTTATTAGATACAAATGAACGCACTGCATGAAAGATTACCCCATATGTATTTAAACATAACTAGTCATATTTACTTTAGACTAAATTAACAACAATGTTTAAAAATATAATAAACTTATTTCTATATGGTTAATGAAAGTATTAATATAGTATTTCCGGATGTATCTGGAGAATCTTGCGTCTCTGGGATAACACAATTTCTATTAGCCTAATTGATACGCCTTACTCCAAAATAATAATGCCAAAGCATATTAAAATAAATTTAAAAAAATTAACGCAAGCAAGAAACGTACTTCGTAAGTGCAGAACGTTTTTGAAAACCTAGAGGTCCGTTTTTGTTCTCTCTGATGTACCAACTGCACGCTGCAATGCCCAGTGCCAATTTCATGAATTTTCATTTACAAACGTCTCGACAGGGCAGTGCTGTGCATGTTTATAAAATTAACAGCTGTTGTATTTTGTTACTGTCACTAATATCACCACTGTGTAT
This sequence comes from Clitarchus hookeri, assembly GCA_002778355.1. Taxonomy (NCBI): domain Eukaryota; kingdom Metazoa; phylum Arthropoda; class Insecta; order Phasmatodea; family Phasmatidae; genus Clitarchus; species Clitarchus hookeri. Next base: position 327,999 of record NQII01001328.1, read on the forward strand.
ATTTATAAAGTAATATTGTTTTTCCCTAGTAATTTAAAAAATGTCTATGTTTATAGATTAAGATCATGACTGTACTTACATGAATTCTGTAACTCATTTGAAACAAAAGTAAGCAATAAATCATGAACGCCTAAACTTAATTTAAAAATAATGGCTTAGCAGAGCGTGGTTTCGATCCACGGATCTCTGGGTTATGGGCCCAGCACGCTTCCACTGCGCCACTCTGCTTGACGACGAAGAAACTAAATTTGTTTGAGAATATTATAATACGGTATCGCACTTCGAAAGAGATCCTAAAGGCTGTACGAATAGCAAGTGAAGAACGCAAGTTTCGCGAGTGTACTTCTCGCGCCCTTGCAAACATACGTGCCTCGTCCTGTTGAACAGCCGAGTTGAATAGTTATACTCGCGATATTCAGTATTTTTGTTTAATTTGAAAAACTGGCGAAGACACGATATTCCTTCATAATCATATACTGTAGCTACTTCACACAGTCAGACACTTTTCTAAACGCAAAAACACGCTCTTTTTTAGACTTCGTTACTCATTAAAATTGAAACCCTAATCGACAAATAGTTTAATAACGAGATTTATAAAAGTACAGCTACGACGATCGAGTTCAAAAAAGTTCGTAACATCTTCAGAATTTTACATTTAATCATACTTCGCAGCGCAAGATAACATATTCTTGTAAATGTCGGTAAATAAGCTGATGGAGTAACGAGTTGACACAATTTGAGTTGAATAACAAATGAAACCTCAGTTAAGGTGTGTCCGTTAACGATTCTTGCTGCGTACTGAAATTCTGAACATAACCGAATGACATACAACGAGAGGTGGCTTAGTGGTTGACCTGCTTGCCTCCCACAAAGGCCAACCGGGTTCAGTCCCTCTCTCAGCCGCTTTGCGCGTTATTCATAGTCTAGCTTACAGGGGCTCAAAAACACCTTTAATTCAATTAAATGGTTTTTTAATTTGAACACTACACCGAAAGTATATAAATTTCAAAGACATGTGTGTGATAATAATATAACCGGTTCGCTGTGTTCCAATTCGTTTTATTTTATTATGGATTCCTACCATTCCAAACGGAACAACCTGTTTTACAAATCGACTTTGTTGATTTGACAACAGATAAATATGAAATCATAATTTTAAATATGAAAACACCAATAGTTATTAAAATGAAAAGTGTTTCTTGATTAATAAAGCATCGTTTTATATTTAACATCAGCGGAATAAAATAGTATTATGATATGAAATAATTACCAAACGAATTATGTATTAGGGGAATATGTGTTGCGTTAGTAATATTTCAGCAACTTATTTAAACAGTTATTACAAGTGTGACACATGCTCGTTTTATCACAATAATTTCAGCTTATACGTATTATATATTTAAATGGGCAAAAATAACTTTAGGTAACTTGTTTTTTTGGTAGCTTGTAAACTTCGAAATTGACAAAATGCAAAAAGGAAAATACAAAAATACATCGTCAATTCCGCTGACAAATTTGGTAACGTAAAGAATTTGTTAATAGAAAGTGCTTGTTGAAACACGATCTGAGAACGAACTTCTGTACGTGATCTTAAGTTTCGTCAGGTGTAAAAGTTAGAATGTTACCGTGGTTCCACAGGCTATTCGCGGTAAAGTGGACACTTTTTGAAGTCCTCTCATTTGGAATAATAGTCAATAAATACATTTTATTGTAGCCGTGAACGTACTTTCAAGTCCGGTGAAATATATAACTGTGTTTATTACTTACATGGCAATGTTTATTTTAAAGTGGTGGCCGGATATAAAATGAATTATAGGGAAAAAGTAACTAGGGCCTCAAAAGTGCTCACTTTACTGTGAACAGCCTATAATGAATACTATGCATTTTTACATCATGTGAAACATTAAAAAAATTTAGAAAAATGCATTATTTAACGTCAATACTCATCGCAATGCATGTGAAACAAGTAAGAACGCGTAGTTCCGAAATATTAGACCTACTTTCTACACTTGTATTGGAAGAAGTTCTGATGAGATACTCAAAGGCTTAGGCAGTATGATCATTTGTGCATAAGAAAACACATTTTTCAACAATATTTTATGGTACTCGGTCAAGTATTTTCCAATATAACGAGCGATTGAATCCAGTGAACAATAGGTTATTTCAGCGCACCAAGTTTCAGTTAAATCGGAACACTACGAGAGCAATGCAGCCACTTTAAAAATAAGAGACGACTTTACAAAAATGTTAGGTAGCCGTCCATAGCACTGTTTGCATGCAAAATGTGGTGAGGGTTGATGGGAAATAACTAAGATAATAAAAGGTCATGTCAAAGCTTTCAACATGGCACACTAAAGAGTTAATAATAAATGTATTTAATTTACACAATAAGATCTACCAGTATGTCTAGTAGGGTTCAAATTGTTTAAACTATTCCAGAGATATAACACATAACGCAAATTGTAGTGACCAAGACATTCTGAAAACAACTATCAATTTAAATTTACTTAATTCATACTGTTTGTAATGATTCTATTTGTATGTTCATTTGTTTAAATTGTTTCGGTAGTTAGTAGGACATATAGAAAAATATATGCATTCCAGATTACGCTAGTTTACAAAATGGCCACAGAAACAGCAAATATTTGAATTTAATGTTCGCCTAGGTATTCACAGCATAAACGTTTGGTAGAAATAAGTATTATTGTTTGGTAGACATGGCCTACTCTCCTAAATATTTATATGGCCGGCAACCTGGAAATAAATCCACGATATACTAAAATCATAATTTTAGGGCGACCTATCATATCGATATTTACGTGCAAAATTTGACGGTAATCGGTTCTGTATTTCCCTAGATATGACGCAACCGCTGCATTTTTTCAGATGATAATTTTTTTAAAAAATGGAGAACAACAGAGATTGTGAGTTAATGTATTTATTCCTCGGAAGGTGTACAGACATTTTACCAAGTTTGGTTCATATATTTCAAACTGTTCGCTAGATACGGCATTCTAAATTAATATATACAGAGCTGCCATTTCTTAGAAAAGTGGATAAACTAAAATTATGTACTAGAATGATTATCTGCGTTCTGGCGCAAGGGGCAGAGGGTCCGGAGCCGGAGCCGACACCATGCTCTGTCATTCCGATCACCATCTTGGATGCCGGTGACCTTGATCTTGACCCATGATATTTGACCTTGACACCGTATCCATAACCTTGGATGACCTTGAATCCAAATAAAATTCTAAAAATCCAAACAAAAATTTAAAAAATGATTAGAATATTTATAGAAAATTATTATTAATAATTTATTTAAAAAATTATTATAAAATTAATTTTAAAAAATTTACATATATGGAGGTTTTCCCAGTACAACGTCCAGCAGACGACTGACCATCGCCAATTGCTATTGGCTATTTAGTCAGCAGGCCTCCACCCCCACCAATGTTTCTCATTGGTTAATTAGTCGTCAGGCCTCCACCCCCGTCACCCATACTCATTCCGTCGTATACAGGTATCTTGGTTTTTTTCGTTTGTCACTTGTTTTAATTTTCAACACCCAGGTGGCACTATTTTCTCGATTTCGCCACCAGGCGAGCTGGTGATTTAGCCACCAGGTGGCAGCCAAATTTGTTTATGTTTTTAACGTATAGGTGGTGCTGTCGGCCAATTACTCATGTTCGCTCGCCCCCTTCCATGCCATGCCATATCTACTGTTCATTTATTATTAATATCGCCCACTAGAGCGCACTGGTAACCCAAGTTTCAACCACCAGAGATAATTAACTATCGGCAAGAGTGCTATCGACCTGTACCGAACGGTGATAAGGTCGTGTAATTTGCCATATTATTATGTATTAATTTTTAGATGTAATTATTTTTAATCAAAATTATTTTTATATAAAGCAGGGTTTTCTTAAATAAATAAAAAACGACATATTATTATTACACAAAATTTATTCAGTAAAGTACGATATGAGTAACCACACATAGAAAGGTACATTAATTGCAATCTTTGGTGTTCACCGCTCGATGTTCGCATCGTCGACCCAGGAATTGTAGCGGGCTGGGAAACCCCACCACTTGTCATACGACCGCCCAGTACATCGTTTCAGCACCTTCGACCAAATACACATCAGGAAACTTTATAGGCAGGATCTCCTCTGTGTAGAAACCACCATGGGTGGAAACATTATTCAGATCCTCGAGAAAGAGTTCGGGGCTCCAATTCGCTGTAAATCCTTCTCGAATATATTATTCTGTTTGGAGACGCGCACCAGGTCTCCAACCTTGGCTTTAGGTTTGCGTGGGTCCCTCCTCTTCGGAATAGCATACACGGCTCGAAGCATGGAGTCGTCCTTAACATCTTCGGGCTTCATGGGAGTGATCGAGTGCACTTGTAGCTGCCATTCACAGCGAAATGCCTCCACATCTTGCCCTTCGGAGACCTATCACCTTTGCTACGCCTCTTCTTGTGAATGCCAGTGTTGTCCGGCGCACGCGTATTCAAGTGAGCGCACAGCCGTGGTACGATACGCGGAATCTCTTTTTTATTTGAGCACGCGAGCCCGCCATGTCAGGGACACCAACTACACTGGTTAACCTTAGTTTTAACCAGNGTAGAGTTATATTCGCGTAAGAGTTTTGGGAGTATATCCAACCACTTGTAGCTGCCATTCACAGCGAAATGCCTCCACATCTTGCCCTTCGGAGACCTATCACCTTTGCTACGCCTCTTCTTGTGAATGCCAGTGTTGTCCGGCGCACGCGTATTCAAGTGAGCGCACAGCCGTGGTACGATACGCGGGATCTCTTTTTTATTTGAGCACGCGAGCCCGCCATGTCAGGGACACCAACTACACTGGTTAACCTTAGTTTTAACCAGTGCTGGCAACAGTTCTGGTACATAGGGCGCCAGAAAAGTGTACTAATAACGTGCAACGTTTTTCACAAACGCCACACGATGAAATGACCGGAGAATAAGAGCGAGGCCGGACCCTGACTTGCAGTGCCGTAAGGGCTGATGATGAACAAGCTGGGTTGTCGATGAGCAGCGACTCGGGTTGTAGGGACTCGCCGACGCACTACACGCGAGTTTAACTAGCCACTTGCAAACAACACCACATGCTCTACAGACATCACGTCACTACAACACGCCAGTCGGGAGACTAGTGGGGAGCTTCACTCCCTCGCCGCTAACACCTACACGTAAATTTACTAAGCCAGCAACAGTGGTTAACAGCTATAAATACGGGCCCGGAGCCCAGCTAAAACACATACACAGCAGCCCGCAGCCGGCTCAGTGATTTGACCTAAGTCTGTCCGGCTGCATTTTTGTTGCAAACCTACTAGAAGAGTTATGGGAACTTCGGTTCCTGGTCTCGTGACAGCACGGCCTTTCGGGGTCGGGGGCATATGAGATATCGGCGGCGGCCAAGGCAGGGGCATCGCTGCCGGGGGCCAACGTAACTGGCCGTCTGCTCTGTGCTCCGCCGAGCTGTGTCATTGCTTGGCCGTGCTGGCCACATTCCTCCACGCACTGAAAACACGTGAGCACTTGTTAAGGGGGCGAGGGGAGAGCGAGATAAAGACGGCCATTCAGAAACCTCTCACCTGTGGGGAAAGGCTGTGAAGGTAACGGTACACATATCTCTCTGCGGTCGGTGAGCCGCATCCGGAGTGTTCTCGAGCCTCTGCGGGGCGAACAACCGAAGGCGTGCGTACTCACTAGCACGAAGAGATGGGTTGTTACAGCTATTTTCTACACATGTTCCAAAATGATACAGAAACGGACCCGTATCTGGTACTTTCTGTATCAGGTACAGGAATTCCCCGAATGCGTCGCGTCACTGCTTCGCCAGTCTCTCGGGTACCGAGCGTGTTGTCAGGTACACAGCATCAGGTAGGCATGTATCAGATACGTGCGTTATCGAGTACTCTTGATATCAAGTACGTGTTTAGAGTTGGTGTACTGTGTGTTATATTTTACAGTGAAATAAAGTGTGGATAAGAACGAGATCATAATAAAAGACTTCATTTGCGCGAAAATGTTTTAAAAAGGTTAATAAACTTGCTATATGTAAATCGTGTAAACGGAAACTTAGTTATAAATTAGCCTTTCGTTTTTTTTTCTTTTTTAGATTAAGTCACTTAACTTAAGGGAGGGGTGTAGTTGCCTCCCACCTAGGTGAACCGGGTTCGATTCCCGACGGGATCACTCCCGGAATTTTCGCATGTGGGAATCGTGCCGGACGATGCCGCTGGTCGGCGGGTTTTCTCGGGGATCTCCCGTTCCCCCGTCCTTGCAATCCGGCGCTGCTCCATACTCACCACACTTCACCCTCATCGGTCTCTCAAGACCTAGATGTTAAGATCCGCCCAAATCTCTTCACTCACTAGACGTGCACGTCTCGTTGAAACCCAGGACCCAGGCAGGTGTGGGAAAGCGAACGTCACAGTGAATATATTCGTCTTGTGTTCAACCAATCACACACGACTATGAATAAACTTAATTTTAGCAAAGCAGTGATTTATTATTTTTTTAAAGTAGTAATGGAAAATTGGAAAGTAAAGCGTACGTTTTCTGTTAGAAATTAGTATATTCAAATAAATACAATACAGTACTTCGTATTCTTATTTTCTCTTTCACGACACGAAATAAAATATCGCCATTTCCTACACGTCTACACGTCAAGAATGTTCCCACACGACATGTACGCGATGACCACGAATCAGGAACGGATCAGGACGTTACTTTTTTTTTTTTTTTTTTTTTTACCCACGCGAACGTATGATTTCGCGCCTACACTCCCCAACTACTATTCATCACAAGTTGTCCTCTTTATCTCTCACACTTACGATGATTTTGAGGTAGCAGTTTTGAAAGCGCATTATGGATTATTCAATTATTTTTAAATGCCCAGAAGAAATTTAAATTCAAGTAATGTGCTAAGAATAAACTACAATTATTCGCATATATTCATTGTATATTTTTTATTTAATTGAAGATAACCAAGTACACTTTAGGATGTGTGTGTATGTATGTATATATATATATATATATATATATATATGTGTGTGTGTGTGTGCGTGCGTGCGCGCGCGCGCACGTGTGTGTGTCAGAAGTTAAAAATTGACGTAAAAATTAATGAAATATAGGAATAAATTATAATGGTCAAAAACTTTATCCCAACTTACTCGGAGTTCGATAAAAGCTGTAGGATGAGTAAAATAAATGGAGCTTATACAAGGGCAAGATTTATTAATTTAAGACTACAATAAATTTGATAACAGTGATATTCCTTATATATGTATAGTAAGATAGAATAGTTATGGCGCCGCTGACAAAGCGTTCCAACAGTTCAGCGCTCCATGAGGCCTGCATGTTTCGCACGGACCTTCCTTCATCCGTCCCTGCCATGAAACGTTTCGTAAAAATACCTTCTTTCATCCTGGTACTTACACTTTCATTACGTGCACTTTGTTTTTTTTTTTAGACCGTAAACCAACATTTACAATTTGTTGATAGAAGAAACGGAGCAGGGGCTTTCGAAAATCACCAATCAACCGCGAACAGGCTAAATCGGCATTATTAGCACGCCATTCTGTAAAGACAGGACTGCTTCAAAGCCACGTTGAGGCGAGTCGTTGACGGGAATACTACATGCCAGTTTAAGCACCTTGCACGTAGAGGCGATGAGACATATGGTGAGCGAGTAAGAGTCAGCCTTACAGCTCACGTGTTTCAAGACCTCGAACACGTAAAATAGCTTTGACTGCGCTGCAGCGTGTTCAAAATATGGGTTTTTGACGAAAATATTATAAGTATCCGCTACGAAAGGAAGACATAATCCAGGAAGGACGGAATGGTACTTTCAAGATCAAGCAAGCTATAAATATTATTTTGGAGCCTTCCAACATAATAAAAAAAATTGCGTTTTCAGATTGTTGTATCCTAAAATATACTACCCGAACACGGGCCAAACTACGATAGGAATCTGTACTGCACTTTGCTATACATTTTACACCAACAAAATGGCAAGGGAACCACTTTAAGTCCCATAGGTACACACAACACGACGAGAACACGATACACCAAATCAAAGTCTTGTTCGTAACGGTGATGGCACCCTTGATAGACGTGACAGTATCGCCTTTATTACATCCTTGCTTTTTGGGCCTCAGACGCAGAAATAACTCCAGATGATGACTTCCTTAAGTTGGCAGTAGGGTTCACAGTAAACCTTGGGAACTGCACAGTCCAACATTCTGAATTTCAGAAGTGAAACACGGGCCCGTTCAGAAATGCGCTGTCCCAACTTGTCCTATGGCGAATTCTGACGGATGCAAGTGGCCCTCTGGCATCACAAAGTTTTCCAAAGGCCGAAAACAAAACTTCACCAACTTCTACTTTATTCCACACTTTGTAGCAATATTATCAAGAAGAACAAAAATCTACGCCCGAAAGTGTGTATAAATGACAACTAAACGTCAATATTATTTAATAAGTTAGGTAATAATAATTAGCAATGGCAGTTTCAAGTCGAAAAATTACTCATGCAATGTATAAGAAATGTTGAGACGCCATTATGTATACACTCCGTCATGCTAAAAATTCCGAAGAACCTCAAATAAAAATCGCGGGGAAAAAAAATTGATAAATCCAAAATTTTAGGGAAGGATGCACATCAGAATGATATCCAGCCTCATCCTGAGCCCATGTTTTGCCCTCGATTGCGGAATTTTGCACTCTCACGTCATGCATTTTGTCTCGCAATAATTCTTAAGGATTTTCCTTTACAGCCAGGCTATAATTAGCATGGCTATTACGTCANAGGATTTTCCTTTACAGCCAGGCTATAATTAGCATGGCTATTACGTCACCTTATTGTCATTGTCATCTATCTGCCAGTCGTAAAAGTAATGAAATCATATCTCAGAAATAAACACGGGCGTTATCTTTATTGTGCTACTATTACATATTCCGAGTTAAGTCTTAACCAATTCACTGCAATGTAACGCAGATAACTTTATGTAGCTGAAGGGCAATACACGTATAAGAACACATTCAATATGTTTTTGTCGACAGACAAGTGAACTAAACAAATAACACCAATCGCTGCACTGGTTCATCAAGTTGTAGCACAAGAATGAGATAACGTCAGGTGCAATAAAACATATGTGCGATTTCGTAAATTTNACTGGTTCATCAAGTTGTAGCACAAGAATGAGATAACGTCAGGTGCAATAAAACATATGTGCGATTTCGTAAATTAAAAAATATGACAAATGGTGGTGGTCAAAGCAAATCTGGCGATAGTCTGCAAAAGCACCAACATAAGGAAACCCACCGGAACAAAACTTATTGCACGGCGAAGGACATTTCCTCAAACCGGTTATAGCCACAATTAAACACAGGAAATTATTTTGGTCATAAATGTATTAACTGCACCGAAAATAGCATTGAATGCTGTGCTACAAGACATGGAGGAAGCTAAAAAAAATGGTTCGGTGTGTTGAACGATGTTTGTAACGAGAATTGAAATTATTTTCTGTCTGGAGATTTTGTACTCACGAAAACTTAAATTTGCTGACAATGAAAAAAAAGTGTAAGTATTCTTCCACGTAATTATTTAAAAACATATTTTTGGAAATAATTATTAGCAGCTTTATTTTATACGGGTAGCACTGCGCAAGTCACTTCACGTCTGGTAGTTCTCNACTGGTTCATCAAGTTGTAGCACAAGAATGAGATAACGTCAGGTGCAATAAAACATATGTGCGATTTCGTAAATTTAAAAATATGACAAATGGTGGTGGTCAAAGCAAATCTGGCGATAGTCTGCAAAAGCACCAACGTAAGGAAACCCACCGGAACAAAACTTATTGCACGGCGAAGGACATTTCCTCAAACCGGTTATAGCCACAATTAAACACAGGAAATTATTTTGGTCATAAATGTATTAACTGCACCGAAAATAGCATTGAATGCTGTGCTACAAGACATGGAGGAAGCTAAAAAAATGTTTCGGTGTGTTGAACGATGTTTGTAACGAGAATTGAAATTATTTTCTGTCTGGAGATTTTGTACTCACGAAAACTTAAATTTGCTGACAACGAAAAAAAAGTGTAAGTATTCTTCCACGTAATTATTTAAAAACATTTTTTTGGAAATAATTATTAGCAGCTTTATTTTATACGGGTAGCACTGCGCAAGTCACTTCACGTCTGGTAGTTCTCAAAACTATTGATCCACTCTTCCACACACGCAAAAAAAAAAAAGCGAGAGCATTAAATGACTGAGTTTGCGTTTTGAAACAGCTGCTTGAGAAGATGTTTTGGTGCTGACAAACTCGCTAGGCTCTGACGAAACGTAACTACAGCTGGAAGTAATTAGCTTCAGTAACTCACTTTGTTGAGACGTGCTCCGAATGTCGTATCAAACTCGCAGGCGAAGCACTGAGCTGTTGAGCAAGCACGCTAATTAAGCACTATCGTACAATTTCATTCAGCGATATCTATTGTAATTTTATGACACGCAATAACCCCGTACGTTTACAAGATTGTCATACAACAGAAATCTTCGCGAGCGTGTCTTGCAAGTGATTTTAACTATTTTAAAAATACTCACTATAGGCTGTTCACGGTAAACTGAGCACTTTTGAAAGACCTGCATAAGATCTACTATAAGTAGATGCACATTGTGTATTCTTCTTTTATTTGCAAAATTAACATTGCCATGGGGCCTGATCCATTTATCCGAGCGTCGGTGGAGTAAAACTGTCAAATTACTAGAAACAAAATTATTTTAGAAATATTTTAATTCTTAGACTTGCGTGNGCGTCGGTGGAGTAAAACTGTCAAATTACTAGAAACAAAATTATTTTAGAAATATTTTAATTCTTAGACTTGCGTGTGTTGAAAAACCACAAATGTTTACCTAGCATTTTTAATCAACCGTAATACATGGAACTACTTTTCCTCCGTCGTTACCAACCTCACCGTGCTCACGCCAGTCAGTTCGCCTGTTAAAATATATGCAGGTTAGGTGCAGTTACATTTTTCAAAGGTTGATTTCAAAAGTGCTAACTTAACCGTGAACAGACTATAATATCCTACAGTATATTACATCAAGTAAGGCAAACATTTAATTCTCAGAAATATACNTTAACCGTGAACAGACTATAATATCCTACAGTATATTACATCAAGTAAGGCAAACATTTAATTCTCAGAAATATACCATTAAAATTAAACATAAAAAAATCAGTAAGTGGCACGTAACAGCCGAAGTATTCAACGCTGACAGAAGGTAGACACGGAGCAGCAGCGGAATGCAATAGTGCCGAAAGCGGGAGTAACGCGAGAAAACCCACCGGCCAACGGCAACGTCCGCCACGTTTCCCACGTGTGAATAAAGGGACCTATACCCCTCAGGGAAGGGGCTGTGAAGGTGTAGTTGTCTTCCTTCTAGGCGAACCGGGTTCGATTACCGGCGGGATCGCTCCCGGAATTTCGCTTGTGGGAATCGTGCCGGACGATGCCGCTGATATGCGGGTTTTCTCGGGGATCTCCCGTTCTCCCCATCCTTGCATTCCGGCGCTGCTCCATACTCACCACACTCCACCCTCATCGGCTCTCAAGACCTCGATGTTAAGAGCCGCCTAATTCTCTCTAATCTCGCCGGGAAATGTGCCTGGTTCACCGTGATGGGAGGCGAGTGGTCTGACCACACCACAACCGCTTNCGTCGGTGGAGTAAAACTGTCAAATTACTAGAAACAAAATTATTTTAGAAATATTTTAATTCTTAGACTTGCGTGCGTTGAATAACCACAAATGTTTACCTAGCATTTTTAATCAACCGTAATACATGGAACTACTTTTCCTCCGTCGTTACCAACCTCACCGTGCTCACGCCAGTCAGTTCGCCTGTTAAAATATATGCAGGTTAGGTGCAGTGACATTTTTCAAAGGTTGATTTCAAAAGTGCTAAATNCACTCTCATCTCCAAATCGGGGTTGCGGTGGTGTATCGGTTAGGCTACTCGCGTCCTACCATGGCGAACTGGTATTGATTCCTGACGGGGTCGCCCGCAGATATTCGCATGTGGGAATTGTGCTGGACGATGCCATTGGTCTGTGGGTTTTCTCGGGGATCTACCATTTCCCCCATCCTTACATTCCGGCGCTGCTCCATACTCACCACACTTCACCCTCATCGGCTCTCAAGACCTCGATGTTAAGAGCCGCCTAATTCTCTCTAATCTCGCCGGGAAATGTGCCTGGTTCACCGTGATGGGAGGCGAGTGGTCTGACCACACCACAACCGCTCCCCCCCCCCTTCTCAAATAAATTTAATCATGTCCTTACATCGAAATCCAACNCATTCCGGCGCTGCTCCATACTCACCACACTTCACCCTCATCGGCTCTCAAGACCTCGATGTTAAGAGCCGCCTAATTCTCTCTAATCTCGCCGGGAAATGTGCCTGGTTCACCGTGATGGGAGGCGAGTGGTCTGACCACACCACAACCGCTTCCCTCCCCCCCTTCTCAAAAAAATTTAATCATGTCCTTACATCGAAATCCAACGGGGAAATTTTTTGTACCAGATTCTAAGCTCACATTTCAATTACTCCTATTCAGCTCGTAAAAACTGCTTCAATTTCCGTATCTCACTTCACTGACTGTTGTTGAATAACAGCTGCAAATTCACAGTCCTCCATATGAACAATATTCTTTTAAACTTGTCTGCGTTATGCCGGTAGGCTAATCGGGGTCCGGTTGCCTAGTAACCTAAACATGGATTAGAAAATTGCATATATACCTGGAGCTGTTTTGTGCGTTTGAGGCACAGGTCCGCGACGCGAACTTGAGATATCTGGATTTGGCACCCAAGTGAAAAAGTATCTCCATCCCTGGTTTAAATTATTTGTTAAACGCATTACAGTTCTAGCCGCCGAACCTTCATATGCCACCGAATGGCATTTAGTGTTGTGAGACCGGAAACCGAAACTTCCATAACTCACTAGGTGTTTGTGAAGCAAAAGCACCCTAACACTTTCTCAAATCATTAGGTCGGCGGCAGGGGCAGTGTAATGTGGGGCTTTGGGCACCGGGCCCTTATTTAGGCGAGTACAGTTCTAGCTCATGATCTGTTCTTATTTATGCTGCCTAACACAAAGCCTACAGCTCAATTAATTTGTGATGACTCAAGTGCCATGTCTTCTTACAGTACAGCATGCATAAAAAACTTTTAATTTTACCAAAGAGGCCGCGGTGGCTGAGCGGTTAGATTGCTCGCTTCCCACCAAGGCGAACCGTGTTCGATCCCCGGCCGGGCCACTCCCGGACTTTCACAAGTGGGAACCGTGGCGGACGATACCGCTGGCCGGCGGGCTTTCTCGGGGATATCCCGTTTCCCTAGCCCTTGCATTCCAGCGCTGCTCCATTCTCACCTCATTTCACCCACATCGGCTCTCAAGACCTCGTTGTTAAGTGCCGCCCAAATCAGGCTCTACGACGCCTGTGATTGAATCTGAGATTTAAGGCTCCTGGTCACGAAATAATTCGAATATTTTACATTTGTACGAAATGTGGTTCAACTCGTAGAAATTATGTACAAGTATTATTGCCTCGGATTAAAAAATTTCACACAGCAAATTTTTTTGCATAATGGCATGTAATAATCATAAATTTAGTGTATTTTTTTTTTTTTGGAAGGTACAAATGAAAACTGACGCACTACCGAAATAAGATAATTCACGTTGAATTATACAACGAGTTACTTCAAGAAATATTTGAAATAACGCTATGGAATGTTTTCGCAATTTTTAAACATATCTCAAAATGAGGACATTTTTGCATATTTTTTTATTTGTGGCAGTCTAATATTTATTTGTAAAAAAGTTTTGCTAAATATACCTTAATATGACATGATATTACAGTCAACCTAGTAAAATTTTCTGGAAAGGTTTTCGTTTTTATTTTACGTCCCAAAAATACTAGAATTGTGATTTTGACATGCCACAATGCAAAAAATAGATATGGTAAAATTTTTTTTTTATTCGACGAAAGAGTACTTAACAGTAGTTAGAAATAGTATGTTCCCCGTTAGCGGCTGGGAGCCGGGAAGCTGGGGCGCCACGGCCGCCATCTTGGATAATGTCACGTGGTTCTTTTCCCCCTCAGAATTTCCCTTTTTTCCCTCAAAAAACGGCCAAAATCGCCAGAATTTCTCCAAAAATTTCCCTCAAAAACTGCAAAATTACCCGCAACAAATGTGTTTTGCACAATGCGGCTGACACTAGCACAATTTCCGCCGATGACCCCACAAAGTGGTTAATGAGTCCTTTTTGGAGATGAGGGGTTGAGTGGTTACCCTGACATTCATGCTCTGACATTCCATGCCAGCACCATACATATTGTCTGAAGAATGCTCGAGTTCATTACCCCGTCATGCAACTTATCTCATTCCTTCCAGTCTCTCTCCCCCACGCCCGTTCACTCTTGCCAGTTCTATCACTTGGNTAATATTTATTTGTAAAAAAGTTTTGCTAAATATACCTTAATATGACATGATATTACAGTCAACCTAGTAAAATTCGTTTTTATTTTACGTCCCAAAAATACTATAATTGTGATTTTGACATGCCACAATGCAAAAAATATATATGGTAAAAAATTTTTTTTATTCGACGAAAGAGTACTTAACAGTAGTTAGAAATAGTATGTTCCCCGTTAGCGGCTGGGAGCCGGGGAGCTGGGGCACCACGGCCGCCATCTTGGATGATGTCACGTGGTTCTTTTCCCCCTCAGAATTTCCCTTTTTTCCCTCAAAAAACGGCCAAAATCGCCAGAATTTCTCNTTCTTTTCCCCCTCAGAATTTCCCTTTTTTCCCTCAAAAAACGGCCAAAATCGCCAGAATTTCTCCAAAAATTTCTCTCAAAAACAGCAAAATTACCCGCAACAAATGTGTTTTGCACAATGCGGCTGACACTAGCACAATTTCCGCCGATGACCCCACAATGTGGTTAATGAGTCCTTTTTGGAGATGAGGGGTTGAGTGGTTACCCTGACATTCATGCTCTGACATTCCATGCCTGCACCATACATATTGTCTGAAGAATGCTCGAGTTCATTACTCCGTCATGCAACTTATCTCATTCCTTCCAGTCTCTCTCCCCCACGCCCGTTCACTCTTGCCAGTTCTATCACTTGGNCCGTCATGCAACTTATCTCATTCCTTCCAGTCTCTCTCCCCCACGCCCGTTCACTCTTGCCAGTTCTATCACTTGGGGTTTTCTCATATTCCTTACAGCTTTCACTGTAGCTTCAAATCATGACAAACACTTTAACAATAAACCTGACCTCTCCACCACACAGTATTTTCAAATCTCTCATACCACCGTGCGTTGCTACTTTTGCTAAAGATCTTACCGCAATAGCAACATTGTTTCCTCCACATTGGTGAAAGATTGTATACATTGTTCGCATGAAGATTGGAAGTTGGTGATGTAGGTGTACCAATACTCGATACAGCAGGCACCTGATCGTCACGGGTTTGTTGCTTAGCAGGTAGAGGAATGGCTAATAGTTTTAATGTATGTTGTTTCGTATGTGCTAACAGTTCTAGAACTATAAATGGTATATATACAAATAGTTACATGTATATGTTGTATTTAAAACGAGATAAATTGTTACCTTGTACTGTATAACTGAATTCCTCTCGTAAAGGGAAAAGCATGTGTAACACGGCTGGTCTGCCACCCTGAAGCCTGCCGCGTCTCTCTCTCGGCTAGCNTCTCGTAAAGGGAAAAGCATGTGTAACACGGCTGGTCTGCCACCCTGAAGCCTGCCGCGTCTCTCTCTCGGCTAGCGTTACGTGCCATCCCTTCGACTTGGCGAGACCTGGGACAGTCTTGCAGATTCCCAAGACGTTAGTTGATCGCACAACGTCGGTCGGGTCGGACGCGTTCTACTGCTAGTGTTGTGAGTGTTTCGTTTCAATCGGTTCGTAAAGTCGTTTCCTATTCTGTTGTACTAACCGGGACGGCCTGGTCTTGTATAACACAGCATACAGCGAACGATGCTTGTATAATATGTGTTTGTGCTGGTTGGTACGTGCTTAGAACTGTTTTCCTTTAAAATTAATTTTTATATCTGTTGAATCAGTGTNTATAACACAGCATACAGCGAACGATGCTTGTATAATATGTGTTTGTGCTGGTTGGTACGTGCTTAGAACTGTTTTCCTTTAAAATTAATTTTTATATCTGTTGAATCAGTGTGTAGCAATGTTGTCCTCCTATCGTTCCTGCAATTCACAATGTTAATTTTGTCGCCTAACACAACGTACAGCGCTCTATGCCCGCGCAATATACACTGGTTGTTAATTGCTTATAACTACTTGCTTTTATAAANAACACAACGTACAGCGCTCTATGCCCGCGCAATATACACTGGTTGTTAATTGCTTATAACTACTTGCTTTTATAAATATTATTTATATCGATTTGCATCGGCGCGTAGCAGTGACGTCTCTCTTGCGCGATTATTGCTTTAATTGTATGTTGTTTTGTGTCAAGCAAAGGAACACAGTCTTCGCACGTCGCGTAATGTGTATCGTACTTGATGCATTATACTCATTTTTTGGGGTTGGCTCTTGTGATCATTCGTTCTTTCTCATGTTGTCGTTATAGCAATACTGATATCACTATTATGGGAATATATATATACTCGTTATGGTATTATGCTCGTTATGTACTTGAGTATATGCCAGCCCTTTATAGTTTCTTACGTGACCGATTTTGCATGTACTACAGGCGGTTTCATATATTTTACACTCGGTTTCCCCGACCCTCGTGTTAGGCTGACGGTGTTTATTTGTATNGTACTACAGGCGGTTTCATATATTTTACACTCGGTTTCCCCGACCCTCGTGTTAGGCTGACGGTGTTTATTTGTATTAACGCGTACATGTTTTAATGTAGCCTGCGACTACGTATGTCTTGTTATCGGTGCAATTGTATATCCCCCTTACTTTTCAATATATGTCTGGTTGTTAAAGGGTTACCCGTGCTAGCGATAACTGGGGTCGCCGGCCCTTGTGTCGGACTGGTNTCTGGTTGTTAAAGGGTTACCCGTGCTAGCGATAACTGGGGTCGCCGGCCCTTGTGTCGGACTGGTGGTGTTCGTTTATATTACTATAGATGTATTTTACCGTTACCCACGACTATGCACATCATGCACGCAGCGCATTTGTATATATCTTGCTTTTTTCGCGTATAGTTGTTTGCTGTATGTTACCCCCATGCTAATGTTTATTTATGTATATATTTAAGCACCTGGATGAATGAAGGCAAAGGTAAGATAGTTGTCGCTGAGGGGGATCCGAATTAGTAGACACCTGCAGTAGCAGACGATAAGGGCGGAAAAAATTGCTGTAAGTAGTTCTCTGTTTACGATATTTATTCTTCTGTAAAACAGCNGTAGCAGACGATAAGGGCGGAAAAAATTGCTGTAAGTAGTTCTCTGTTTACGATATTTATTCTTCTGTAAAACAGCGTTTTAAAATATAGCGAAAAAATTGTATCTTTTCTGAACAGATTGTTGTATTAAAATCCTGTAGTCATTGCTTAAAATTCTCAACAACAACAAATTAAAAAAAAAGCGAACACACACTAAGCTTCTTCATGCTGTTTCCCATCGTCTTCGCAATAATCTCTTGAGGAGTACAGCTTTAACTAGGGAGGCCCCTTAAGGGCGCCGCCCTCTTAGAGTTTTTTTTAGCGCGTTTGAGCCAAGGAACGCGGGAGCGATAAGGGCGACACTGACACGCGCGCCTTGTGCCCCATCGCTTCTACGCGCTAGGCACTGAAATGGCGTGCAGTATTTCTGCCGTGCAGCGTGTACCTATGGGACTTTAAAAAGTGGTAACCATATTATTTTATTGGCGGAAAGTCTGCAAGGGTCAATGCAGGTACCTATAATAGTTTCGCATGTTTCCGACAAGTATATTATGAGATACAGCAGTGTGAAAAAGCCGTTTTTAGCTGTGTTGGAGAGCTTGGGAATAGCATTTATTATGTATATGACGTATTGAGAGTATCATACGTACCTCGTCTGTCATGTGTTTTCTTTTCGTAAATTGGATTAATGGGGACACGTTTAGAGGTTCTGTAAAAAAATAAAACGCGGATTTAGAACACACTGCAACGTAATTCAAGCGCCAGGTGGGCGGGAGCCTTAAGGTGGCCGCCTGGGTAGGCCACCGAAAGGTGTGCAAATACGAATAGCATTTAAGAAATGTTACGTGCCTGTATACGTTTATCAGTCCCTCTATTTCTCTCTAAAGCATGTTTTTGTGATAGTGAAAATGGCTCAAACGGCGATAGTCCATGCCCTTGAGATGACGCTTATCTTTCCCCTACTACTATCATATGGCGCACGTTACCTATAGAATTATCTTATCAGTTGCATGCTCCGTGCGAGAGTGGTGTAACTGTCATTCATTGTTTAACTTACCACAGAGAACAGAGGTAAGTAAGTATATACAGACAAGACCAGGTTGCTTTGTGCCGTAAAAGATATTGTTGCGACGCACCTGCTTCACTACGTACCTGCCAATCACCCTGCACCAAACGTACAATGTCGATTCATTACTGCGAGTGCAATAAAGGGAATACTTGGTATGACGATGTTGAACTTGAAAAAGTCCATGGAGATTGTCAACATTGTGATCAAGAAACTGTTGAAGTAATAGAATTTGAACCACGCTGTAAATGTGATAAGTAGGTTATAAGGTAAAGCGGGAAGTAAACTTTTGGTTTTTTTTTTTTTTTGTTTTTTTTTTTCCGTAAGCGTTGTAATGCTGGTACCCGACGTTTACGAGTTTAGCTGAAATGGATCCAAGTGATATAATTTGTTGGAAGACAGTGCCATTACATGAAGGTATAAGTTGTGTTGTGGAAGTAAAGTATTGTGAAAGTTACCCTCCGGAAATGCTTAGTGTCTACAGGCGGAGTGAGTATGAAGTAATTAGGGGGGGGGGCAAGCCACGGAGGTTATAACGAGACCTAGACCCACTGTTGCACGGGAATATTGCTTTAGCAAGGCCGGTTCTTCGCCTCATCCTTGTCAGCGAACGCCCACGGCGCAGGGAAAAAAAAAGTTGCCGCCACCCGACGACCTTGGCACATCCTGCACTAGTGCGCCACAGTAGACAAGATTCTCCGACACGAGGGATTCAGGTTTTAGTCTGTTCACTGTTACTTCCAACTTTTCTGAAGCCCTGGTAAAGTTATACTTCCACGATATTCCTCCGCCATATGCAAAGCTTAACCGAGTATAGCAAATTACACAAAAAGGGACAGCGCACCGCATTCTTACGCACTCAGTGTAATCATGTTTTGCATTAGAACTATTTGTTACTAGCCAATACCAACATACGTATTTCCTCCCTGATTTTATTTATTTATTAACTATAAATGAAATATTATAATTTAAAAATAAAATATAAGCAAATGTTTAATTTAATCAAAAATTAGATACCTCCATGTTAACAGAAGAATAAAACGTTTGTGATGCATAGGAAACAAACAAGCACGTCATACGTAAAAAAAATTTCAAAGATGTTATTTAAAAAAAAAGTGTGAAAAAATCAATATAGAAATTAGTTGAGAGCAGGCCCGCCCAGAGTGTTTCGGGGGCCTGGGACAAAACTGTTTTGGGCCCCTTTTTTGACGTCACTACGTAGTTCGAAAAATACTTAAATTTTTTANAAAATTAGATACCTCCATGTTAACAGAAGAATAAAACGTTTGTGATGCATAGGAAACAAACAAGCACGTCATACGCAAAAAAAAATTTCAAAGATGTTATTTAAAAAAAAGTGTGAAAAAATCAATATAGAAATTAGTTGAGAGCAGGCCCGCCCAGAGTGTTTTGGGGGCCTGGGACAAAACTGTTTTGGGCCCCTTTTTTGACGTCACTACGTAGTTCGAAAAATACTTAAATTTTTTAATTACGCATTTTGCTCGGAAACATGGTTATTTGTTTGTTATCAAACTAATAAAATTTACGTTTTATACAAAAATAGTATCCTCTTCACATTAAACAGCCACGCAGACTGTTACTAATTGTGCATATTATTTTATGGGTGAGTTTTGCATCGTCACGCGAAAATGGCAGTAAATTATAGCGGGGAAAATATTTATTAGTCTACAGGCTTGAAGGGGCCCTTTGGGATCGGGGGTCTGGGGCAAATGGTTGAGAGTTGAGTGAAGCGTTTTTGTGCTATCCTTGCCATCTTGACCGAGCGAGGTGACGTAGTGGTTAAACTTTGTACTCGCATTCGGTAGAACCTGGGTTCAAATCCGGGTCTGGTCATCCTGATTTCTGTTTTCCATGGTTTCCCGAAATCTCTCCAGGCGAATGCTGGGATTGTTCCTTGCTACAGGCTAAGGCCAATTCCTTCCTCGTACCTGCTTCCTCTAAGCAACTTGCTCCGTCTCTAATGACCTCGCTGTCGACGAGACGCTAAGCCCTACCTACCCACCTATCAACCTTGCGATATAGTGTTTATTTATNCTAATGACCTCGCTGTCGACGAGACGCTAAGCCCTACCTACCCACCTATCAACCTTGCGATATAGTGTTTATTTATCTATCTTTATAAAACTATTGTTATGATTTAATATTAAAATTAAAACCTTAATATAACATAATGTTATAGTCTGTTCACGGCAAAGTGAGCACTTTTAAGGCCTCAGTTACTTTTTCCTTTCAGCAATTTTTTTATCCCCTAAACATCTTTTTAACTAAATATTGGCATTTACGTAATAAACACAGTGTGCATATTCCACTGCACTCGGAAGTTGCAGTCTAAGGTTACAATAAAATATATTTATTTACTATTATTCCAAATGAAAGGGCTTTCAAAAGTGTTCACTTCACCGTGAGTAGCCTACACAAGCGGTGCCTCTGTCTTCGTGGCCTTCACCTTCTATCCTAGGGCGCGCGCTGATATCTTCGGTAACCAAAGAACAACAATACAGAGGTACAAACGGGCCACGGCGGATGATTGACGCGTGCTCGATAAGGCTATCGGGACCCGTGCCACTCCCGCCCTTGATAAGACTGAATATACGGGGTTATCGTTGCAAGAATGTTCTGGCCATCGCCCTCATCTTCCTCAGCGCGACTCGGGGTGCGATGCACCTTCTGGACCGGGCTCGCTGGTCTATACAAGCCACGGCGGGCCTCAGGGTAGTGAGTCTGGAGCCTTGTATGAACTTGAGCGCCACCAGGTATGCAGTGTCAGTGAAGCGACGAGCGACGATAACAGTGATAAGCGAGAGTGAAGACTTTGAGCATCGGTACAGTGGAAAGTGAGATTGACCGGTGGGACAGTGGGGCTGGATAAGTGAGTGACAAGCATTTGAAGTGATGGCAATAGACACTTTAATTGAATATGTGTAAATAACAAGTGCGGATTACGTGACTGTGGCAAGTATAAATACGGTGATAAGGACTTTTATTACAATTGAGAATGGCATTAAATATTGCGCTCTCTGAGAATATTAAGTGTTAATAGTACGGATAGGTAATTTTAGTGTTGTAATTAACAGCTGTGTGTATTTTTATAGTACTGTAAATAAATAACAAAATTAAATTTAGTTATTTTATTTTAATTAAGATCTCTATCCTTTACGAATTCGGTAACGATCTTGGCGACATGTAACGATAAATAGCTACTTTACAGAATTCCTGAAACCAGACTGGACTGATTTCAGTTTGTATTTTCTCACGTGAGACTGAAAAAGAACAAATAATGATTTAATCTATATTACAGTTGAACGTGCAACAAGAACTATAGCAGATAAATAAAAAACAACAGGGGCAAAATGTTACAGATTTACAAAAATCTGTTAAAAGACATGCCATACACCCTGAAAGACCTCGTTGTCAAATGTTTGATCTGAAAAGAATGCTGCACAGTTAAAAATTTCCGTATATTTATGCGGAACAGTGCAGAAGATACACGGAAGACTCGCCAGTCAAACGAGTAAATAGCTTTTCACACGGACGAAAGCCAATAACGACAGGCGCGTTGTAGGAATATGCGTCATAAGGTGGATCGGTGGATCCTAACAAGTATTTCGACGTTTCTGCAAAAAACGATTGTTTCAAGTTATGATAAGGGGGTTAACTAGAGAACTGCACAACCTGCTAGTGGAATCACATATTCTGTAACTGTGCGGCATAACATAATTACAATAGTACCTAATATTTTATTTTNCAACCTGCTAGTGGAATCACATATTCTGTAACTGTGCGGCATAACATAATTACAATAGTACCTAATATTTTATTTTCACTGCAATTCACTTAAACGTTAATCCGTTTAGTTCTAAATTGATTTACGAGCTCAAAAGTTCCAATCATTAAAATTTTTGGTGTGCGTTGCATTTGTGAGAAGCGTACTTCTTGTAACCAGTGAACCAATTACTGCGTGTTCGTCTANAAATTTTTGGTGTGCGTTGCATTTGTGAGAAGCGTACTTCTTGTAACCAGTGAACCAATTACTGCGTGTTCGTCTAGGTTAGCATTAAACATTCGCAAATGAGTGTCGCAGAAAATTCAACATATCACATTTATCATAAGGAAAAACACCGGTCACTGATTCTTTGTTGTGTATAGTAGTGATCATAAATATCTTAAAACACCGGTCACTGATTCTTTGTTGTGTACAGTAGTGACCATAAATATCTGAAAACACCGGTCACTGATTCTTTGTTGTGTACAATAGTGACCATAAATATCTCAAAACACCGGTCACTGATTCTTTGTTGTGTACGATAGTGACCATAAATATCTTTAATGTGCAACNACACCGGTCACTGATTCTTTGTTGTGTACGATAGTGACCATAAATATCTTTAATGTGCAACACGTTCCCGATAGTGGATACTGGGACTGAACGGGTTATACATTTATGTTTTACATATGGTACAACACTTATATCATGGGAAAGAAAAAAAAGGAAGGCCTACAACCCACTGTGGGTACGCAAATTCCGCAGTATACGTGCGTATGCAGAAGCCAATCTAACACAAGACTCGTTCCCGGAGCCTCGCACATCCAATGAGAGAAATATTGAGCCCACATCAAAGGAGCCGCCACGCCATTTCGTATGTTTACTTATTTACTCTGTGATAAAGAGACGTGTATTTTAAACTCATGCTCTACAAATGAAGATGACATACACCAAGTTATCAGCTGGGAAGTAGGTCTCGCGGCTTCCTCGCGATATCCTTGCTCGGCATTCCGCAGACGACGACACGAAGCATCAACATTTCCTTTCGCACTGTCGGTGCCACTATATAAAGCGCGCTCGAGGCAAGCATGCCCGATTGGATTATCGGAATGGCTGTGTCGTGTAATGTCACAGCCCGACTATAGAATGTTTTTAATACAGTAACGACTGCCACAAGCAACATATGAAAAAAAAAAAAAAAACCATTCTACTTGCGTGACGGGATATGCGAATTAATTTGGTAATTCTAAAAGTCCAGATTACAATTTACATAGTTACTATATTATAAAACCCTTTTCTATTCGTCCTAAATTATGGGACAGCATCAATTTTTTTTTTCATTTACGATTATTTATTAGCGGTCACGTTCATGAGAACATGTATTTAAACACAATGTATTTATGTATCGAATTAATTCCAAGTTTATTTAACATTTTCGATATATTTTTGTGGCCTGTCATCAGTTTCTTGCGGACTAAACCTTTCAACTCCTATGTCCACAATCGAGGACAGGTTGCACCTGAAAGATATTTATGATCGGTACTGTAAACAACAAGGTATACGCTATTCGCGGTAAAGTGAGCACTTTTGTGGCCCTAGTTACATTTTCCTTTCAACCATTTTTTAAACTAGTACCTCCTTTTAAAATAAATATTGCCATTTAAGTAATGANCTAGTTACATTTTCCTTTCAACCATTTTTTAAACTAGTACCTCCTTTTAAAATAAATATTGCCATTTAAGTAATGAACACAGTATGTATAATCCACCGCACTCGGAAGTTAAATGTCTAAGGATATAATAAAATATATTTACTGACTATTATTTTTAATTAGAGAGCTTTCAAAAATGTACACTTTACCATGAATAGCCTGTATCAGCGAGCTTCTACCTNACTATTATTTTTAATTAGAGAGCTTTCAAAAATGTACACTTTACCATGAATAGCCTGTATCAGCGAGCTTCTACCTTCCGAGTGATCTGATTTGTAGACGTTTCTGCACCGCTCATTTGTGAATTGTAGATACTGACGTCAGCAAATACGCAGTACATTGTTCACTGGTTCCGAGAAGCACGTTCGTTCAAGTACGCCGCCATTTTGTTTTACGACTGCAGAGTTTCAGCTCGTGGATTAATTCAGGGAGTGGACGGATTAAAGTTTGCGAAAGAAATAATTTTCGAAAGTAATTTATCGGCATGAAAGATAGTGTACGGAAATGTAGTAAATGCAGTAAATAAAAACAAAGTAAATGACAAAAAAAAATTCTAGAAGTTTGAAGAAGCTACCCGTTGATTGCCGATCTAGTCGCACCGTCTGCTCACACAAACACAATGGCACGGCGTACCAGTTCGCACCACGCGTTTTGTTTGACAACCGGCCGTCGGTTGGTTGGAAGCGCTAGCGGCCACAAACGCCCGGTCACAACTCGAGTATCTCTTGGTCGACCCCCGTAACAACATTGCTTGTTCGAGCAGTCACGTCGCTGGATAAGGCAAGAGGTAAAAACACACCAAAACTGTCCACGTGACAAAAGTTCATTGGTCCTAACATGGGCAACGTTCCGGCACGAAAAATTTACGTCGTTCGCACACGCGATAGGTCCTTGACAGTTCAACGTAGAGTGGAAAAAAAAACTGCGCAGATGCACCTGTCTGAACACGAATGTAATTAGTGATTAATGCGATGCAATAAACCTCCCACGTAAAAGATTTAGGTTCAATCGCTGGTGGAATGGAGAGCGGTGAACGCGGCGGGTGTCAGCGGCGACTGATGAGTAGGGGTTCGTTAATTCCGCAAATTATTTCTGTAGCAGACTAGACTTCAAGTGTATATGCATAGTTCGTTCGCAATATATTTACCCTTTTTTTAATCAAACCTTTGAAAAATCACCCCATTTATGCATGTTTGGTTGTCTCCTAAATACGACATGTATCACAAGCGTTTGATATTTGTTAGCATAAAATTATTTTATTTTTAGTTAAATAGAACTTTTACTTACATTTTATTCATAATTTATAACGTTTCATCCATAATTAATACGAACGAAAACAGAGAAAATATAAGTGTGTTGGTAATGCATAGAAAAAAGTAGTTTTTATCCAAAATAATATTAAATTGAGTTAGTACGAATGCGGTGCGTTGTCCCTTTGATGTAATTTTTCTAGACATGGTTAAATTTTGTTTGCGTGAGGCGGAGGAATATCCTGAAAATAGAACTTACTTAAGCAGGGCTTCAGAAAATTTGGAAGTAACGNTTGTTTGCGTGAGGCGGAGGAATATCCTGAAAATAGAACTTACTTAAGCAGGGCTTCAGAAAATTTGGAAGTAACGATGAATTGACTATACTATATTAGTAATTTTATGATTGGACCACAGTGGTTTCGAAATGCCCCCGTTGCAACTGCTTAACCAGTAAAATTCAGGAAGCAACAACACGTTACCGTATCACGCGCAATCAAGTTGTATGAAAAAAAAAGTCTCGCGCCGTGGCAGCAGCCAATGAAACAAATAATTGTGGCTCGAGTGTGTGAAGGACGGAGAAGTCAAGGTTGCTGCCAAAAGAACTTGCAAAATACAAGTAACAGATGATTTTTATCGGTGTACTCTTGCTTCCCTGCTCAGCATTGCGTTTCGTGCCTCGTTTCTCGTCACGCTTTCAGGAACGACGGCAAACAACGGGTCCTGGTTTTCAAAACGTCGTCACACGTGTAGATGCCACTCCCGCCCTACCACAGAACAGGTAACCATACAGAAGCCAAATGCGGCGGTTTCTTCGATGCAAGCGAACTCGGTAGCTCATTGGCGGCGCGAAGTTGTAAAAATTGACCTTGGGTATTATAATATTGTTATAAGACGCCAGAGGGGCGTATTCGAGTTCGTGAGGAATGGAGATCTTAATAAAAGATAAAAGCATTATCTGATATTTAATTTATTCACACCGCTATTATTTACAACATTGAACTACCCTATACACCACTATTACTGTCGTTATTCTCAGGGAGTGCAGTATTTAATGTCCATCTCAATTCCAATTAAAGTCCTTATCAATGTCTCTTAATTGGTAACAGTCACTTAATTCACGCTCATTATTTACACATATTAAATCNATTTAATTTATTCACACCGCTATTATTTACAACATTGAACTACCCTATACACCACTATTACTGTCGTTATTCTCAGGGAGTGCAGTATTTAATGTCAATCTCAATTCTAATTAAAGTCCTTATCAATGTCTCTTAATTGGTAACAGTCACTTAATTCACGCTCATTATTTACACATATTAAATCNAATTAAAGTCCTTATCAATGTCTCTTAATTGGTAACAGTCACTTAATTCACGCTCATTATTTACACATATTAAATCTGTTGATTGCCATTATTCCAAATGTCTGTCCCTCACGTATCCAGTTCAATAGTCCCACTCGTTAGTCTCACCCTTCACTGTACCGATGCTCGCAGTCCGCAGACTTCACTCCCCGCTGATCACTCTCACCGCCACTCGTCGTTCTGCTGACTCGTTGCTTCGCTGTCTTCGCACACCTGGCGCTTAAGGCCTCACAACCCTTTAAACGCTAAACTGTCGGCTCGGCTTAAATAATCTCACTGGCCCGATATATAAGGTTCCCCGCACCACGAGTCACGCTGAGAAAGGCTAGGGTGAAGACCAGAACATTCTTTCAAAGTTAACCCCACAAATTCAATCCGCTAAATTTAAGGAGCGCACAATTTCAGATAGACTTATTTGGCACATGCGGCGGCTCTCCTTTGTAAATCGCCGCGCACTTCTCGTATTACTACGCACACTGTTTCGCTCGCTCGAGTGGGACGGTGCAAGGGAAGCGATGAGGACCAGTAACATGTAACAGTATGATTGGCTGTTGCACGTTATAGAGAATATTCCCTATTGGTCGGGCTGCCGTCTGGTAGGTTAGTCTTCCAGGGGCTTAAGCTGAACGACATTCCGCCATATTGCTGGCCGGTGAGACGATTTTTCTGAGCGTGTCGCAACACGCGTTACCATTTAAGCTCCTTTTTTCTTAGGTACTCTGACGCCCTACGGTCCGTCTTCCCATACGCATAATAATAATTACTATTATAGCTGAGTAATCAAGATACAAAATAGGCAGAAAAATAAGTCTTTAGCGGGTCTATCACAAACGCTCAATAAACGGCAAAGAGCCTCTAACGTAGAGTGGACATGAAATAGAGTGCGCATGCTAGCTGCACACTACCCAGTCTCAATGTCCCGAAATTGAAATGCTCTTCTTCCTACAGACTTGTCAAAACCATGTGGTTTCGACATAAGTTAGCACACTGATTACTTAAATAAGTGAGTTAATATTCTAGTATACTACTTTTGACNCCATGTGGTTTCGACATAAGTTAGCACACTGATTACTTAAATAAGTGAGTTAATATTCTAGTATACTACTTTTGACATAATTGCAGTAAATCAAGTAACCTAAATTTTTTTCTTCGTAAAAGTGCGAGTTCATTGTAAAACCAAATGTTAAATACGGCACATCATTGTTGAATAACGTTACTTTTGATAGTCGTTGCGGCAATTCTNCATGTGGTTTCGACATAAGTTAGCACACTGATTACTTAAATAAGTGAGTTAATATTCTAGTATACTACTTTTGACCTAATTGCAGTAAATGAAGTAACCTAAATTTTTTTCTTCGTAAAAGTGCGAGTCCNTATACTACTTTTGACATAATTGCAGTAAATCAAGTAACCTAAATTTTTTTCTTCGTAAAAGTGCGAGTTCATTGTAAAACCAAATGTTAAATACGGCACATCATTGTTGAATAACGTTACTTTTGATAGTCGTTGCGGCAATTCTTGAGCCAACGTGGGGACGTACAAAGGACGGGAAAAAAAAAAAAATCAATTTACTTGGTCTTTACTCTATGGCTAGGGCCACCTATTTATCGCGAAAGAAATTTACGCGCAGGTTAGAATTCAATACACCTGCAACTTTCCTCTGGTTACTGGCCTCGTGCCTTAGTGAAAATAAATTGTGAACAGAATTAAGTTACTTCGACACTGAACATAAGCGCAGACACCTGATACGCCTGAATTATTTTTTTTTCTCGCAGCGTTGCTCGTTGCTCAAGTTGTAATAAGCAATATCGTGGTCCTTACAAGCTTGTTTATAAGCGAATTCACAATTCAACGTCCACTTTTGGTCTTGCCCCCACGAGGCATTACAACAGACTGACCACCAACACACTAGACAGCTCCTTCTTTAATGGCATTGGCAGTAATGCAAACAACAACTGATAAAACAGAGGCCCAACTACGTGCATTGACTGAAGGCTTGAGCCAACTCGATGTTAGATACAAAAATTAATGCTGTAGAAGAAAGAATAACCATAAANAATGGCATTGGCAGTAATGCAAACAACAACTGATAAAACAGAGGCCCAACTACGTGCATTGACTGAAGGCTTGAGCAAACTCGATGTTAGATACAAAAATTAATGCTGTAGAAGAAAGAATAACCATAAAAAAAATATTACTAAATTGTCTGCCATGAATTATGATAAAGAATGAAAACACTGTAGTCATATCCGATATGCTATTATACAGGGCATAATAAAATAAAATAGACGACAATATCAAAAACAACATCAAGCCAACTTTAATACGACCTGCTGCTACTCCTACATCTAGTGCATCTCGGCCTGCAGCAGCATTCCATTCAAAACCGAAGACTGCTCATAAATAGTAAAATGATATATAAACTATTTCCATTACTGGTTTGTATTTAGTACGGTGGCGGACACTGCTGATGAATTACGTCGCGTTATCGAAAATGTGCAAGGAAAATATTTGTTGGCCAAGCGAGCAAGTTTGGGAAGTGACATGGTTTTGGAGGATGCATTCAAACCGCTCCCATCTCGACTTGATAATTTGCAACCTGTAGTTTCACCTGTCGCATTGCAGAAAGAACTTGATGAAGCCACACAGCAGACAAGAAGGAAACGAAAGCGTAAACTGGAGGTAGAAGAAGTGATGGATGAAGACGAAATTCCATTGTCAGTTTTAAAGCATAAAAAAGATCTAACTAATACTTTAAATGTACATGCACATGGTTACCTAGCAATAAAGGATTCATGTATATGCTGACTGCGATCGATTGCTATAGCAAGTTCGCCTTTTCTGTGCCAATCAAAACCAAACGAGGTAAACATGTTGCTAAAGCGCTAGAACTCGTTTTGGGTGACGAAGGCCCACCAAAAAATCTGCAAACCGATCTTGGATGCGAGTTCTATAATCCAGAATTCCGGCATCTTATGAAGAAACACAAGATCAATCGTTATTTCTACACATAGTGGTATGAAGTGTGCTGTTGTTGAAACGTATAATCGTACTTCGAAAACAGCGATGTGGAAACAATTCTCAGCACAAGGAAGCTACAAATTGTTGGGAATATTATCAGAACTGGTTTCCGAGTACAACCATAAAAGACATCGTACAATAGGTATGTGCCCATCGGCGTTAAAGACAACTCGTTTCTACAAACAGTTTACAAGAATGAAAAAATTATTGAAAGTCGGAAGCCAGAATCTAATGTTGTAAACTATGTACGAATTTCAAGAATGAAAGGGACATTTGAGAAAGGANTGAAAGTCGGAAGCCAGAATCTAATGTTGTAAACTATGTACGAATTTCAAGAATGAAAGGGACATTTGAGAAAGGATATGCACAGAACTGGCCAAACGAATTGTACGGTCTCGTCAAAATTCGACATTATGAACCTCGTACCTACAATCTCGAAGACTTGGATGGGCAAGTTATTCGGGGCAGCTGTTACAGCGAGGAAATACACCCCACCAAATTTCCTGACACTTATCTTGTAGAAAAAGTTTTGAAATGTAAAGGCAATAAATAACCTTTGCGTGCGCTGGATGGGGTTTCCAGATAAAAAAAAAACAGTCGAATTGAGAAGGATGCAATCACAGATAAATAATAATGTTTTTTTAAAGCAACTGTCTATTAGTCGTAAGAGGGTGGTACACATAGAAGACTGCACTTCAGCCCAGAATTGATGAGCGGACAGAAAATGATTTTGTAAAATATTTACTACAAGAAATAATTATCCTGTACAAACCAAAATTTATTTAATAAAATTTTTTCAGAATATGATTGTTTTATTTTTAGGATTATTACCTACTCTTGGCTGCATGCCTACTTCCTGGTCTGAGGTCTAATACGCAAAGCCATGCCTATACTCTTTCTAATTTACATTTAAAAAATTCAGAGTACTAGTTATGTTTATAAAAAAAATTTCATTTTCAGTGCCTTGTCAACATGCCTGCTGCAGGAGTTAACATTACGAACACATGTCTCTCATATAAACTAACCCATCCATGCCTATAAAATTTGCAAAAAAATAATAATTTCCATATATATTTTATGTATACATCATTTAAATATACGCTGGCGCCCATGTCACATATAGAAATAAGATGTCGATGTGGAATGACAGAGCATGAACTGGAAGATTCTTGAAACAAGGTGGTAGCATGGAATTACAAAGCATGAACTGGAAAATTCTAGAAATACGATGGTGGCATTGAATGACAGAGCATGAAGTGGAACATTCTAGAATCAAGATGGCGGCTGTGATACAATCCAATATGGTGGATGGCTCCGAAGCTTGCAGCCTGTGCACCATTCTCCGCAAAGGTCACTGTCAAGGTCAAAGTTCAAGGTCTAGTTTGCAGATTTGGAGGGAAATTCGGGAAATTTTGGGTGTTTTCTGGGTAACTGGGACATTTGAGGTCAAGAGTCAAGGTCAAAGTGAGTTCTGGTTCTCTGCCAGATGCCATGTCCTTCCGACTTCCGAAGCCTGCAGCCTTGTTCCCGTATGTCCATTTCCCTACTACTTGCCCAAATTGTTTACTTATCGTAATATTTTTCTGGTGGCCCAGAAGGGGCGCACCCTAGGTTATTGACTACCTACAGGAGTCAGGTGGAGCGGGGAAGGATGTGCGCGTCAGGCTATGAGCCTACACGCTCTAGGGACTATTACAACAGGCCCTAGTGTAATCGCGGTTTCTTTACACTTTTTGAGTCTAACATTAGAAAAATAACGTGTTTGGTTGTTTCCTAAATATGTCATGTAACTCAAGCGTTTTAAACTTCTGTTAATATAAAAGTATTTTATTTTTAGTTAAATTGCATTTAATATTGTATTTTATCCATGAACTATAGAATTTAATTTATAATTCATGTGAATAAAAACCGAGATAAAATACCCAGTAAGAAACAGTTCTCATGCAAAATATTATTCCACTGAGTGCGCATGACGAATGCGGTGCCTTGTCCCTTTGGTGTAATTTTCTGGAATTAGCTAAGCTTTGTTTCATGAGGCAGAGGAATATCCCCGAAGTATAACTTTAGCAGCGCTTCAAAAATGTCGATGGTAACCCTGAATGGAATATACCTACTATGTAGCGGAGGAGCGGGGCTTCAAAACGGCGAGTTGGGGTAGCAAGAGTGGCAAGCCAGCAGTTTGTGGTCTGCTTCCTTCCCCCCACTAAACACGATGGGAGTCAAGGTAAACCAACGAGGCCGCAGACACTCCTATATATCTATATTCTCTGGCCTGGCCACTCGTCCGCCCAACAGTTGGCCAACCGTCTCCCGTGTCGCGCTTCCAAGCCACGATTGGCCAACATAGCGCGCGCGGTCCAACGGGAAACCGCGTGGCGGAAATCCTTCCGAAATTTGTCGCCTTGCAAAACTGCAACCCAAATGCTCCCTGGCGGTCGAAGGCGACACCAGCGCAAGANCCCCCCCTTTTACCCACTCATTTCGTGACGGACGCGGGGACTAAACACAGAGCTTTCACACGTGCTTAAAATTTGCTTCCGCCCTAGTAACCGCCATACATTGACACGTGAAAAATTCGTTGTTATTTTGTGACCAGATACACGTTTGGGCAAAATTCGTGATTTCCATTTGGCTTTTGGCCTTCGTACCATGCCATTCACGGGAACTTCCAAATTTTCTGAAACCCTGCTGAAGTTGTACTTCCAGGATATTCATCCGCCTAATGCAAACAAAGCTTAACAGAGTCTGGAAAATTACACCAAAGGGACTACGCATCGCATTCGTGTGCAATAACATATAATATTATTTTTCATAAGAACTATTTCTTACTAGGCATTGCGAACAAACCTATTTTCTCCCTGTATTCATTCGTAATAATTATAAATGAAATCTTCCTAATTTACAGATTAAATGTAAATAAAATTCCAATTATCCAAAAGTAAAATATTTTATGTTAACAGAAGTATAAAACGCTTGTGATATACAACATACCTAGAAAACAAACGAACACGTCATGCATGGGGTGATTTTTCAACGGTTATATAAAAAAATGTGAAGAAACCGCGAATATACTATATACATATGAGTCATATTGTAACAAACACGTCATGCATGGGGTGATTTTTTTTTAAAGATTTGATTCAAATAGTGTGAAGAAACCGCGAATAGATTATAGTCATACGAGTTTCATTGTAAGCAGTCGTGTATATTCTAATTTAAAAAAAAAATGGAATATTTGAATGTAAATCTTTTGCAAAACAAAATTGGAAAGTCAATATTTTATTGCTAATTTATAAATTTGGTTATTGAAACATAAATGTGGTCGTTGAAAAGTGTCGACGTCAGAAAAAAATCGCAGTATCGATATTTGTTCTTATGTAAAACAGTGTTTTAAACTACAGCAAAAAATGCTATATCTTTTCTGAACAGACTGTCGAATTAAAACCCTTTAGTCACGGCTTAAAATTCTGAGGAAACAAAACACACGCGAACGTATTTATGGTATTTTTCATTGCCATCGCAACGCTTCCTTATGTCCGGACGTGACTTTGAGGCGTTTTAAATTTCTTCGGTCAATCCACCTTCGAATTTGTATTACTTGCTACGGGCATGCTCCAGCGCGCGCACAGCAATTTGCAGTTTAGTGTGCTGCCAGAATACGAAGTCGAGTTTCGCAGGTCCCCTAACCACTCAAAAGNGCGCACAGCAATTTGCAGTTTAGTGTGCTGCCAGAATACGAAGTCGAGTTTCGCAGGTCCCCTAACCACTCAAAATTCACGTGTTACCGCGTGAAGCAACTGCCACGTGCCTTAGGATATCGTTAAGATGCTTCGCGAAACAACCCGAGCAAACACGGCGAACTTGCAGTTATATGCTCGAGCTTACAGATTTCCCTTTGTCATCGAATGTCGTCTGCGTGAGAAACCGTTTCCGTATTTTACGGGAGGCAACACAGAATTCAGAACTTCAGCACTGGATCCGCGTGGTTCGCGTGAAAACAATTTACACGTGTCAAAATATACGGTAGTTCAAACGGTCAAGAAATCAAGAAAGATGAACGACCCTACTACCGGTTTAGAAACGTTTTCGCTGAAAATTAATTTCCTTATAAATCGTCTCCTCCACTCCCCTCCCCTCAAAGACGGGAGAAATATATTAATCTCGGTTCCAAGAATAACTTTACATGTACATGTAGGNGTCACGTGTTACCGCGTGAAGCAACTGCCACGTGCCTTAGGATATCGTTAAGATGCTTCGCGAAACAACCCGAGCAAACACGGCGAACTTGCAGTTATATGCACGAGCTTACAGATTTCCCTTTGTCATCGAATGTCGTCTGCGTGAGAAACAGTTTCTGTATTTTACGGGAGGCAACACAGAATTCAGAACTTCATCACTGGATCCGCGTGGTTCGCGTGAAAACAATTTACACGTGTCAAAATATACGGTAGTTCAAACGGTCAAGAAATCAAGAAAGATGAACGACCCTACTACCGGTTTAGAAATGTTTTCGCTGAAAATTAATTTCCTTATAAATCGTCTCCTCCACTCCCCTCCCCTCAAAGACGGGAGAAATATATTAATCTCGGTTCCAAGAATAACTTTACATGTACATGTAGGCCCAATGCAGGATACATACAAAATGAATACTTTCTACTTGAGCCTGCCGGAAAATTCTGAGTTTGTTAATAATAGACACTGGCAGTGAAGTCCTAATGAGGCTCGGAGGTTAAATGCTAATCTCTGGGACCGCCAGTTCTGTTCCAGTTCGCACGCAAGGTCGAAACATTTGAGTTTGTAAGGCTCTTTATAGCTCCCGCCTATGTGCAGGTGAGGCAATCATTTTCACAGTTACTCGACCCTCGCGTGAATTCTAGTTATTAGATCGCTCGCCATGCCAATTTGTACATCATGCGGTGGGTTACACAATGAGCAGAAAGAAGGAAAATGGGCGGGGGCTCACAACTGCAAAGACCCGGTGAGAGGCGGGCCTACTCATTTTGTGAAGATGCATTGTTTTTTTTTTTTTCCCCCAGACAATAGCTGCGTGACGGAATTCCATTATGACACGTGCCGATCTCCTTTCTACAATACGTCGACGCCAACTTAAGGCTCCTCACAGTAAAGTAGCCACTGTGAAATAAACCTTCGAAAAAAAATTACTGTCCGTAACTAAACGTATGCTACAATACACACTGGCATCAGGGCCATATGTAAAGGAGGGATTTTGGGGGTTCGAGCCAATCAGGGGCGTATTCCATGTTCATTATTTCGTCAATAAAGTGCAGTAGTGCAGGGAAAGAAAGACAATTATTGTTCGTTCGAATTATTATTATAAACTCCGGTAGGAGAGAATCAATGTACTTTTCATTCCGCCCACTCTTAGTACATTTTGAACGAATGTACACTGTAAATACCTGGCACATGTAAAACTGTACGCGATTGGTTTTTTGACATGTAAGAGTACATTAGATACAAAGTTCGTCATGATTACTCATTAAATTCTATATCTGAGCTCCTGTCACTTCGTATCTCTCTGAGATTATTCAGTAAAAGGTAACATTTACAATGAAACTATTAACATTTATAGTAAAGGTTTTATTGAAATTTATTTGTTTTGAAAATGTACATTTACGGCATACAAAAAAAAAAAGCTACTTTCAACTACAGACAGATCTGTCAAACATAGTAAATTACTGAAATGTCCTCTTTAATGTTATAACATAGCGTGGTCTTTAAAAATTTCAAATTGAATTTTTTTTTACAATGATTCGAGTTTCAAACGCCTTCCTTTACGAAGCTTTGCCTACGGGCCTGAATAGCATGCAGCCTCACAGCTTAGGTAGCAACGAAACAAAACAATTAGTTATATTTTTGACGTACTGATAGGTAGAGGCAGTGATATTTCGCGAAAATATTTCGAGACAAGAGACAGTCCAAAGCACTGTAGGGTCATCCAACTTCTTTGATTAGCTAAAAAAGTTCTGGCCCGTGTTAACAGTTTGCGCACGAATCACGAAGGTTCAGTGTCGGGAGTTACTTAGTCCTGAGTGGCTTGGTCAAAGACGGACACGGCACCAGCAGCCAATCGAGGTATAACAACAGCTGAGGTGTGTATATAGTATTGAAGTCTACTGTGTACTCCAATTTTTACGCGAAAAGTCGCTGGCCCTACTTAACCCGTAAAGAGTTTTGTCCGAGGTAACACTGGCTACACACTGGGGCAGCAACCAATGAACAGAAAGCTGAGGCTAGAACATATATGGCTCAGTGGATTCTAGCATACAGGTAGTTTAAAAAGAGAAATTTTCCACTCCTTATGTTCCGTGGGTGTAATATGTAAATGCATGGCTACTGAAGTCACTGTTTATTCTTTTACGCCCACGATAACACCATTTTTTTATATTATTAACAAATTTATTTTCAAAAATATCCACGGTTTCTACTTGGATGACATACGAATATAGTAAAAAGTCAATGACAATGTTAAACTTTAATAATGTATAGCGGAAGGATACTGAGTGAGAAGAAAAGTAGATCTAAAGTGCGAAATTAACAGTCAACAACCTGAACCTACGGCCAGTGAATTTTCGTGTAAAAATCGGAGCACACAGTAGACTTCAATACTATATACACACCTCAGCTGTTGTTATACCTCCATTGGCTGCTGGTGCCGTGTCCGTCTTTGACCAAGCCACTCAGGACTAAGTAACTCCGACACTGAACCTTCGTGATTCTTGCTCAAACGGTTAACACGGACTAGAACATTTTTTAGCCAATCAAAGTAGCTGGACGACCCTACAGTGCTTTGGACTGCATCTTGTCTCGAAATATTTTCGCGAAATATCACTGCCCCTACCTATATCTGTGTGGCTGGATGATGAGCTTGCCCCCTGACGATATGGAGAGTCCACAAGGGCGACGTCAGCACTGAGTAATGACGATAACCAGCGATGCCTCTTGAAATGCGGTACTGAATATCTTACAGAAGTGTATACAGAGTACAACTGGTTTATTCTACTCATGCTGGGAAGCTTTTAGTTTGGCAACTAAAAATTTTTCGCCACTAGGTAAGCGCTAGTGTCGCATATGTACATGATTTTTTCTATTTTCTACGTTAAAAAACAGAATAATTGCAATAATCATAAATAAAATATAAAATAACTTCGTAACTAAGTAAAACTTTTTATTATTATTCATATAGCTTAAAATTTTAATTATAGTGACCTCTTTGGAACACTGCGCACCTAGCGGCGGAAATTTTACATATGCCAAACTCTTCCGTAAGAAAACTCGTTTTGTTCCTAACCTGAGTAGAATTAACCTCAACACAAAATTCTACCTTTTCCTAGTATGGTCCATTCACGGTTACTTCCAACTTTTCTGAAGCCCTGTTAAATTTCTACTTTTCACGCTATTCATAGGCTTCATGAAGTCTAGAAAATTACACCAGGAGGACAATGAACCGCATTCATGCGCTGTCAGTTAAATAATATTTTGCATAATAACTATTCCTTAAACGCTTGTGATACACGTCATACAAGGAGTAATTTTTTCAAATGTTTGGTTCAAAAATGTGAAAATACCGCGAATAGACTATAGTCAACCAATGCCAACGATCGAAATAAAAAACTACTCTTGGTGCAATAAAACACATGAAACAATATACACATCGCAGTACCGTAACCTAAAACAACTTGACAAGGCTCATCGAGTCCGTCGAGTCTTCATGGCTGGGAAGCATACTTTTCTTTAAACTAAGGAAATGCAGTTACAAATGCTTTAATTGGTTACTAAATATACACTTGGAAAATTAATTGCAAACAAAAGGAAAACGAAGTGTATGCGATTAGTGAATTAAAAAAACATACCAAAAATAAAAATCGTAGCCAAGTCTACATTTAAAAATAATCTCGTGACAATCTTGCTCTCAACAAATTAGGATATTAAAAAAATGTATGTTTTATAAATAAATACAGGATATATATTTTTTTTTGNATCTTGCTCTCAACAAATTAGGATATTAAAAAAATGTATGTTTTATAAATAAATACAGGATATATATTTTTTTTTGTATTTGATCTAGTTTGGTGCTTTTAAGTTAAATAATTATGTTGTGAAGCCATTATACAACTACGAANTTTTTTTTTGTATTTGATCTAGTTTGGTGCTTTTAAGTTAAATAATTATGTTGTGAAGCCATTATACAACTACGAAATCGACGTTGCATGTATGAATACACGCTGACAACTTCTATAGTAATATCACAGAGTGCTTAAGAATACAGAGCTGAAACAACCGGGGGCCGCGGTGACTGAGCGGTTCGACTGCTCGCCTCTCACCAAGGCGAACCGCGGCCGGGTTGTTCCCGGAGTGGGAATCGTGGCGGACGATACCGCTGGTCGGCGGTTTTTCTCGGGGATCTCCCGTTTCTCCCGCCCTTGCATTCCGGCGCTGCTCCATTATCACCTCATTTCGCCCTCATCGGCTCTCAAGACCTCGTTGTCAAGAGCCGCCCAAATCAACTCAACTCAACTCATCTGAAACAACCGCATACACCGCGAACTCCAGCCGCACACGCCAGCGAAATTGCGTCACTGACAAGCAACATGTCCAAACGCCATTCGCCAATCAGCGCCTGGTAACTTACTCGCCAGCCGGCAGCCCAGCCAATAGGGAAACTCACGCAACGTACAGCAGTCAACCAGACACAAAACTCGTCCCCAGAGCCACGTGCTGCCAATCAGAGAATGGGTAAGCATCCATCAAAGGAACCGCCTTCTCATTTCGTCTCTGTATGTTTATCTACTCTGTGGCAATATGACCACATATGAAGTCTGATACGTGTGCCTTCTCCGCCGAACATCTTCGCCACTCTGCAGCGCGCAAACACAAGAAAGTCGTGGGAAAGTTTGAAGATGATTGCTGCGGGAGGATAATGACAAAATTAGTGGGTTCACACACAAAACTCAACACGTACACGTGCAGAAGAGAAAACGTTGCCGAAGAGGCGTAAGAAATGCCCCAAGTGTGCAGCGAAGCAAGGCTGTCTTGGACNCGTGCAGAAGAGAAAACGTTGCCGAAGAGGCGTAAGAAATGCCCCAAGTGTGCAGCGAAGCAAGGCTGTCTTGGAGCATCAACGACGATATATGCGAATGTAAATAGCATTATGTTACATAAACATGAGCTACTTACTGAATGTAGCTGTGAACTGTCATTAAGTGTGATCGACAATAAATGCATCATGCGAAACAATCGTACCTTAAAATTTTGGTGTATCTACAATTATATTACGAAATGATACGGTTTCTGTGTTTTTGGATCGCACATATGGAGTTTTCTTGTCNTTGGTGTATCTACAATTATATTACGAAATGATACGGTTTCTGTGTTTTTGGATCGCACATATGGAGTTTTCTTGTCAATACAGTTTTTAATTGTGAAAAGACGCATATAGCGGTCGGCTGCTAATTTGTGCAGAGAAAAATTAGCAAATTACTACATAATTGTTGTAAATAAACAGTAAATATAGGAATGAAAACTAAAACTTTTCTTAATCGTAAAAATTTCTTGGCCTTTCTAGAGGTGAAAATGTGAAAATGTTTAACACACGTTATATTGAATGATGTGTAATATGCGTGTTGAGCAATGAGCTTTGGAAAGACTATGGTGGTCGACGCGAAATTGGGTGCCTAATTTTAAATAGTGCTAATTTATTATTGTAATTTATTATTGTAATTTCTTCAACCTACGCAATGGTTGACTGTATGTACTTGCATATGTAAAAAACCAAATAAATATGCATCTCACAAAAAAGTTTGTAATATTGTGAGATATGGCAGTTTGGGTGGTAGGAGTTATGCACGCGTAGTTCTTTTGTGATCAACAGAGAGCGCACTAACGCACTGAACATGCCTGGGACAAGCTGAAAACAGCAATTTTATAATCGTCCACGACCTCCAGAAACACTCCCAGATCTCGTAAGAGCTGCCCAGATGGAACGGGACCTTCGTCCGGAAGATGACATCAACACACTGATTACAAGTATGCCACGACGTGTTAGGGACCTGTACAATGCACATGGAAGACATACACGGTACTAAGCTGCAGTGGGAAGACAGAAACCCTCCTNAGGGACCTGTACAATGCACATGGAAGACATACACGGTACTAAGCTGCAGTGGGAAGACAGAAACCCTCCTTAGTCTGAGATACCATTAGGTTTATTCTGTTGTTCTTTCGTGTTTATATGTCTGTGATTTTAGACAAGTGTTTTTTTTNGTCTGAGATACCATTAGGTTTATTCTGTTGTTCTTTCGTGTTTATATGTCTGTGATTTTAGACAAGTGTTTTTTTGTTAGAAACACTTTGTATTTCACGTTTTGTATCGGCACCGTTGGTAACGTATAATTGCTATGCTTAATTTAAGTATACTCTACACCTTTGTTTATTCTGTATGCACTTATATTCAAAACTTTTTGTGAGGTGTTTGAATAAATGCGTACAGGAGATGTTCGTAAATTGNGTCTGAGATACCATTAGGTTTATTCTGTTGTTCTTTCGTGTTTATATGTCTGTGATTTTAGACAAGTGTTTTTTTTGTTAGAAACACTTTGTATTTCACGTTTTGTATCGGCACCGTTGGTAACGTATAATTGCTATGCTTAATTTAAGTATACTCTACACCTTTGTGTATTCTGTATGCACTTATATTCAAAACTTTTTGTGAGGTGTTTGAATAAATGCGTACAGGAGATGTTCGTAAATTGNTATTCTGTATGCACTTATATTCAAAACTTTTTGTGAGGTGTTTGAATAAATGCGTACAGGAGATGTTCGTAAATTGCAGATAAGTAGGGCCAGTGACTTTTCGCGTAAAAATCGGAGCACACAGTAGACTTCAATACTATATACACACATCAGCTGTTGTTATACTTCCATTGGCTGGTGGTGCCGTGTCCGTCTTTGACCAAGCCACTCAGGACTAAGTAACTCCGACCCTGAACCTTCGTGATTCGTGCGCAAACGGTTAACACGGGCCAGAACATTTTTTTTAGCCAGTCAAAGAAGCTGGACGACCCTACAGTGCTTCGGACTGTCTCTTGTCTCGAAATCTTTTCGCAAAATATCACTGCCCCTACAGATAAGTAACGTTGTAGCACATAAAATGCGCGAATTTAAGACTACTAGCGTCCAGGGCACAGAATTATGTAGCAAAAAGCGACAAGTGTCCGCTACAATAGTCCACTCGGGAATCGCCAGCCGGGAAGATCTGGCCAACTGAGACATGGACTCGAATCAGACCTTGCAAATACGTAGGGATACGCGATTTTCGCGATGAAATTTCACGGCCAGTTGTATTTCATAACACTTTACCTCAGGTTCACTTTGGAGATTGGATGGTTACCGCGAATCACAGACGTACAGCATTGAAGCTACCTAACTTTGATTGGCCAGTCAAGTAGGGAAATGTCTTCTCACAAAGACACGTCACCAATAAGCAAAAGAAAACTGCTGGTACGCTCGTAAGTCATTGAAATCTAGAATGTGCAAAAAAAAAACCTTTCGCGAAATTCGGGTGTCCCAAAAACATAGGAAGCGGGTGTTTACAACTGCCCTGGAAAAAAAAAACCGTAGTCACCGAAATATATTTTGTTAAATTATACCTGTCACGTATTTTTTACGTTACTCCAGAAATGTTAATAAGTAATTACTGAAGACCAAAAATATTTCGCGCATGTATTTAGGGGCCGACTAGTCTTCAAATCCTAACCAGTTTGGAGAACTTTTGGCCGGTAACGTACCAGTTAGAAACATGACGTATATCTCACAAATTACTGAAGAAGCGAAATTTGTAATCAATCCAAAAAAATAAATTTCATAGTTAGGTTATATATATCTCAAGCCATTACTAGCACTTATTGAGAACAAACAACATTATTATTTCTACACTTTTNATAGTTAGGTTATATATATCTCAAGCCATTACTAGCACTTATTGAGAACAAACAACATTATTATTTCTACACTTTCAAGTATGTAGTAGACAAATTGTTGGATATTCTCTTTAGAATAACTCAAAATAACCAAACGTAAAATTTATAAAGTATACACCATAAACCTTTGAAGGTATGAATAAATATAATGTGCATCAACTAATTTTAAACACAAAAATATACCATAATCCTTTAATAAGGCAAAATACGGGGTTTTTAGCCGCTAAGTAAGGTTTAATTTTACTACACAAACAAAATAGTTTAACTATAGTATATTCATGGTTACTGCCAACTTTACTGAATTACTGCTTTCAAGTTATTCCTCCGCCTCATGCAAACAAAGCATAACCAACTATTAAAAGNTTACTGCTTTCAAGTTATTCCTCCGCCTCGTGCAAACAAAGCATAACCAACTATTAAAAGTTATACCAAAAGGACAACGCACAGTATTCGGGCGAACTCAGTTTGATAACATCCTGCATAAGAACTATTTCTTACTAAGCATTACCAACACCACTATTTTGATTTTTATTTTGATTTTATTCGCAGTAAAAATAATTGAAAGATTATACACTGAAAAAAATTCTTTGTGGCCGCTACAAAATGTTTTGTTGGTATACAGACAGTCAAATAATTGTGTGGTGAGCACAAAATATTTTGTAGTCACCACAAAATAAATTTCTGAAAACCACACACGTTTCGTGGTGACAACTAAAAAAATTTGTGTTCACCACAAAATAATTTGGCTGTGTGTATACCAANATAGTTAGGTTATATATATCTCAAGCCATTACTAGCACTTATTGAGAACAAACAACATTATTATTTCTACACTTTTAAGTATGTAGTAGACAAATTGTTGGATATTCTCTTTAGAATAACTCAAAATAACCAAAAGTAAAATTTATAAAGTATACACCATAAACCTTTGAAGGTATGAATAAATATAATGTGCATCAACTAATTTTAAACACAAAAATATACCATAATCCTTTAATAAGGCAAAATACAGGGTTTTTAGCCGCTAAGTAAGGTTTAATTTTACTACACAAACAAAATAGTTTAACTATAGTATATTCATGGTTACTGCCAACTTTACTGAACTACTGCTTTCAAGTTATTCCTCCGCCTCATGCAAACAAAGCATAACCAACTATTAAAAGTTATACCAAAAGAACAACGCACAGTATTCGGGCGAACTCAGTTTGATAACATCCTGCATAAGAACTATTTCTTACTAAGCATTACCAACACCACTATTTTGATTTTTATTTTGATTTTATTCGCAGTAAAAATAATTGAAAGATTATACACTGAAAAAAATTCTTTGTGGCTGCTACAAAATGTTTTGTTGGTATACAGACAGTCAAATAATTTTGTGGTGAGCACAAAATATTTTGTATTCACCACAAAATAAATTTCTGGAAACCACACACGTTTCGTGGTGACAACTAAAAAAATTTGTGTTCACCACAAAATAATTTGGCTGTGTGTATACCAANAAACCACACACGTTTCGTGGTGACAACTAAAAAAATTTGTGTTCACCACAAAATAATTTGGCTGTGTGTATACCAACAAAACGTTTTTTTTAGTAGCCACAAATTATTTTTATTTCAGTGTAACAGATCAAATTTAAGTAAAAGTTGAGTTAAACAAAACATAAGATAATTTTATGTTAACATAAGTATAAAACACTTGTGATATAAGACATATTTATAAAACGACCAAACACATCATACATGGGGTGATAATTCAAAGATTTTATGCAAAAAGTGTGAATATACCGCGAATAGACTATAAGTTATAGTTAGGGGCAGTGATATTTAGCGAAAATATTTCGAGACAAGATACAGTCCAAAGCACTGTAGGGTCATCCAACTTCTTTGATTGGCTAAAAAAGTTCTGGTCCGTGTTAACCGTTTGCGCACTAATCACGAATGTTCAGTGTCGGAGTTACTTAGTCCTGAGTGGCTTGGTCAAAGACGGACACGGCACCAGCAGCCAATCGAGGTATAACAACAGCTGAGGTGTGTATATAGTATTGAAGTCTACTGTGTGCTCCGATTTTTACGCGAAAAGTCACTGGCCCTAGTTATAGTCTATAACTATTTTGTCTTGACTACAATATTTATTTTTCCGCTGTGTGAAATTACAGTGGGTCCAGATGTATAGGCAACGGAGGAGAGAACGGGGAGGGTTTGTAGCGCTACTCGGAAGGAGGAAGGTCGGCAACACGAAGACGCGTGCCCGCGGCTAGAAAGTGTCTGCCAATCCTGGAGTTGGGAATGCGGCGAGCGCCACGCCTTGCCTA
>NQII01001328.1:372325-441560 GCA_002778355.1 Clitarchus hookeri
GGGGGGGGGGAGGGAGAAGGTGGTTTGGGACCTCGTCCTTGTTACGTCAGAGGTAAAACTCCCTACGGCCACGCGTGTGGGACCTCTCCCCCTCCCCCCCTTCTGGACAGGGATCCGTGTGGGCTCGCGTTCGCACTGTTATACTTTCTTTGTATTGTGGTCAAACCATACTTGTTGTTAAGGCTGGGGGAATCTCATGATGGTAGAGCATGTGGGGTAAATAAATATAAGAAACTAAAGGTTACTATATGGATATATAATAAAACATCTGGAGAGCACATAAAATACTATAAGGTCGGGGGAGCATTGCCAATTTAACTACATCCACTACCTTACTGAGAGCCACGTTAGTATATTGTAATTGTCCCGCCTTGAGAAGTCTCCGAAGGCAGATGAAGCATGACGAGTTACGGCGGTCGGCACAGCAGGTTTCTTGTGATATCCATATCGGCCGGCGTCACATGGGAGACAGACCCCCTACTGCTGCTCTGCATTGCCCTCTTATCGGCGTGGCATAACGCAACATGGCCTGATTCCCTGGCTGGTAGAGGGGATTCCTGCTTACAGGGGTTTGGGGAATGCGAGTCCCGATTGCGGCAACTGGCTGTTCTGATTACTGCTCATGAATGATGGCGTGTTCAGGCAGGCCGTCGGATTAAGACGTGTTAACGCTATCGTAACAGTGCGTGGGTTGGGAATGCCAGCCGAAATTCTGCACCTGGGAATTCGCTTCAAGGACGACGAGAAAGATAGTCGCAGGTTACGTATTTCCATTAAGGCTAATCATACCTCCAGCCAGAAACACTATGATTTAGATTTCGCGACAATATAGTATTTAAGTGGGTAGTATCCTTTCCATATTGTAGGGAGTGGAGAGATTTGGGCGGCTCTTAAGACTCCCTCCTACATGGAGCTTTTTCTGCGTTTGTGGCCGAGAAGCACAGAGGCAATAAGGGCGACACTGC
Source organism: Clitarchus hookeri (assembly GCA_002778355.1). NCBI lineage: Eukaryota > Metazoa > Arthropoda > Insecta > Phasmatodea > Phasmatidae > Clitarchus > Clitarchus hookeri. The sequence continues at coordinate 373,291 of NQII01001328.1, forward strand.
CACGCGCATGAAGTGCGCCATTGCCACTAAGAGCAAGGCTCTGAACTGGCGTGCCGTGCTCTAGTCGCACTGCGTGTACCTATGGGACTTTCAGCGGTGACCCTATTATTTTGTTGGTAGAAAGTCTGTAGGAATGTTCAACGTAGGGCCCTTGAGTAGTTTTGTGTGTATCTGACGTGTATATTTAGAGATACGGAACTTTGAGAAAGCTGTTTTTAGCAACTTTTGTAGTGCTCTGAAATTGCGTTCCTAATGTGCTTAACGTCTTGAAAGCACAAAACAGCCCTCGTCTGAAGTGTGTGCTCTTTTCGTAGATCAGCACATTGTACGCACGTTTAATAGTTTCGTAGAATAGCGAGTATTTCAAACACACTGCAAACCAGTTGAAGCGCCAGGTGGAGCCGATGAGGGTGAAGTGAGGTGATTATGGTACAACGCCGGAATGAAGGAGCAGGGGAAACGGGGGATCCCCGAGAAAACCCGCCAACCAGCGGAATCGTCCGGCGCGATTCCACATGCGAAGATCCGGGAGCGACCCCGCCGAGAGTGAATTCTGGTTCATCTAGATGGGAGCCGAGTAGTCAACCAACTTCACCACCGCGGCCCCGCTCCATCTTAAATTAATTTTTGTTTCACCGTAGCTTCCTTTTCAGATCAAATATTTGAAAGGCACAAGGGTTATCTTACCCGCTTAGGTTTTTGTTGCGCGTATATAGCCATTATAACGTTTAGCTCATTATTAGAGATATGACAAATTCGCGGATATTTTTCGGGACACGTTAGAAATCATAAACGTGTACGTTATGTGTCCACCGTTATTTGACACCTTGAAATCTCTGGGCCAATAACAAACTTACAACAAAATGCACGCCCAATCAATGCCATCCACCCTGGCAGCAAGCAACCAACGAGACGTTGATATCTGATTGAACATAAGACTGTGGATTCTAACCTACAGGTCATTGAATTCACGAAATTTTCAGGTTCCTACTTATTATTTATTATTTTCCAGTCTCACATGAGAAAATATAGACTGAAATCAGTCCGTTTTGGTCCCAAGAATTCTGGAAAGTAGTTCTACGTGTAATTAGAAAAATTGAATTTTACTAATAAACCTTAACAGCAAGTTATAGAGAGAGATAAATAAACACAGAATGGCAAGGATACCACCACCTTAAAGGTACCCACACACGATAAGGAATTCCTCAAGGCCGGGACTGTAGGGTGTGTGATAACGACCTTGAGGTCACTGGTGAACAGCGCAGCCCGCCAAATCGGAATCGAAAAACCTTTCCGCCGGCCTGCGCAGTCCAGCACTGTACAGGCCAGAACTAGCGTGTGTCTGCGCAGTCCAGAACTGTACAGGGCAGAACTGGCGCGTGTGGGCAAACAATGTGTTTCCCGTCAGTTCGCCTCCAGTTTTTGACGAGGACACAACGATGAATCACGAGTTTCTAGAAGATTGGATACGAATATACGAGAGTGAGACATGTCTGTGGCAAGTGAAGTGTAAAGAATACCACGATAGGATGGAAAAAGATGCGGGTTACGCTCGGCTGATGGTAAAATTGAAAGAGGTGGACATGAACGCCATGAAAAAGATTCTGTAATAAAAAAAAAGACAAATAATCTGAGAAGTGCGCATCGAAAAGAAATTTAAAAAGTGAAGGCTTTGACCAAGTCAGGGGCAGCAGACGACGAAATCTATAAACCGAAGTTATGGTACTTTCCGTTGTTAAGGAGTAGTAGGAGAATGGCGATTCCCCATCAGGGGATTGGGGAAGCGGACAAGCCGGCGGCCATCTATTTTCCTTTTCTTCCCTTTTTTCCCAAAAAGTCCCTTTTTTCCTTCAAAAACGGCTAAAATCGCCAGAATTTCCCTCAAAACCAGCTAAATATCCCGCAAAAATGTGTTTTGCAAAATACGGCTGACACCTGTTATACCTTCATACGAAATAGTATATACGGAGGTAGTTAATCTGTTGTCAGTCCTCTTACAAACACACCCCCGACCGGTCGGCGGAAGATAAAAGAAATTTGTCGCGCTGCCCATTTATGTCTCAAAAATTTCAAACCCCGTGTAAACCAGTACAAAATACAGACATGACTCTTTTCACAGTTCAAAATATCTTTGATTATAATTAAATTATATTTTTGTAAGTTTACAAATATAATTCTATACACCTGTTGTACCTTCATACGAAATAATATATACCGAGGTAGTTAATAACTAACCCAAAATCGAAATAAATAGTATTTTTAACGCACCTGTTCAATGCACAAATGTGTCTATATATACATGTAATTCTTAAACTACACCATAGTAATGTAATGATTTTCGCAAAGTGATACCGCAACTTGAGATGTCTGGTTTGAATACGGCTTCTATATTTACATTAACGTATGTAGTTATACAGTTTTTTACAATGTGGGAATGTTTGATACGCATCGTAGATTGCCACTTGTGTACAAATAAGTTTTACATTTCTGAAAGAAATAGTTTTATTTGACAGTAAAAGGACAAGAAATAATTTGATTTCCTTTGACGATTCATATAAACTAACTGGGTTGGTTTGCAGGTAACTTCTAAACCCATCGTTTCTACTTTTGGACCACTGTGTGCCACTTCAATCACATGTAAAAATCAGCACTGTCTTGGGTATACCACCGAATAGTACTCTTGTATAACGTAGCCTACATGACACCGAGACACTAAACTGTGGTACATTTACGTAAGTTTTTACGTGTATAAAACGAAACGAAACCGTTCTAACTTGTCGCCAGTTTGAACAGTGCAATTTCATTTGGGCGTTAATATCTCGCATAATTCACTGTCTCACAGTCAATATTTCTGTATGCATGCCAGGGGGTGTTTACGTGAGCGTATATGCATTTCGGGGCAGTGATTTATTTTTAAACGTTCATTTTCAGCAGTGGTCAGTTAACCGCAAACTAGCTACAATCAAGCGCTTCTTCTACGTCCGCACGAAGGTTTTCAGCGTCTCAAAACAAAGCAAAATCGGATTAACGTGCATTATTAATAATCATCGAAGCTTTAATAAATTTAAAAGCGCGAGGAGTGTGACCTGGNCAAAATCGGATTAACGTGCATTATTAATAATCATCGAAGCTTTAATAAATTTAAAAGCGCGAGGAGTGTGACCTGGGGCACATGAATGACTGTATGTAGTCAATTCGAAGTGACTGCTAAATTTCAATACTATCGCGTGCAAAAAATGTATTCCCTTGTCAAGTTTTCATACCTTATTATCTACAAAGTTTGTAATTTGAACAGATGTGCTCCGACTCGAATACAAATTTACAATGCAGCTGGTCAATGGCGTCCGTTTACGGCTAACAGAAGTGCGGTAGTTGTACGATGATGTTTCCTAAATCCTAATTGGGATTCAGTTAACTGATTATATTTGCTTACTTGTTAGTAGATTTGTCAATAGAAAGTTTCTACTACCATTCACATTTCTGAAAAAAAATATCGGAAAAAATTCAATTAATTTTTAAGGGGTGGGTGTAATGAATAAAGCGGGAGATGTAGATAGCAACTTAGCGAAACAAAAAATGTTGTGCAGTGGGAAATTTTTTGAAATAATGAGTGTTTTGGGGTTTATAAATGGGCTGTACAAGAAAATTATGTTCACTGTGCAACTGATACTGATAGCGGAGATAACATAGCTTTGTCTCTACCACACCACCACCTCTCATTTTCGCAACTTGAGATGTCTAGTTCGAATATAGCAGTGAGGTGATTCCCTATGCAAAATGGGATAGAAAATATTATACGAACAATGTCGTACAGTAACCCACAAGGGAGGTAGCCACCCTTGAAAATCGATATTTCAAAAGGTTCTACCGGAAAATGAAACCTACATGAGATGAAACAGCCATTCTGTGAATAATGTTTTCTTTAACCAAGACCTGAAACCTGCGAACAGTTGTGGCGTACTATCATCTCCTGCATTGAAACACTAGGGGGTGGTATGTTAGTATCCTACCAATGTGTCTCAATGTNGGGTGGTATGTTAGTATCCTACCAATGTGTCTCAATGTAGTGGATGATAGTAGTATGCCACAACTGGAAAATTCTAGAAACAATATGGTGGCATGGAATGACAGAGCATGAATTACCAAGGCAGAATGACAGAGCATGAACTGAAACATCCTTGAAACAAGATGGCAGATGCAAAACAAGATGGCGGACGCAAACAATATGGCGGACAAGAGGTCAAGGTTAAATTCATTCACGGACGGATGAGCCACCGCCTTCTGACGGCATTCCTTAGACGTGAATACGCACTTTGAAATAAAATGCAAGGCGGTGGTGATTATTTATCTTTAATGGTAAATTCAGAAATTTAAAATGTAAAAATATTCAGTATAAATTTTTATCACGTGAAAAAATATTTTCCCAAAAATATTTCTCTCTTGAAAATGTATTTCCAACCAAAATATATCTCAAACTAAAGAACGATCACGATGTTGTCACACTGAAATTTTGCCGTGCAGGATTGACGGACGACGAATTGTTGTGAATCGCTTTCAAACGACGGGCGAAAACACAGACGGGTGACAGACTGACGGACGCGCGACTGACGGATGTGGCGGACGTTTGTGAGTCCACCTTTAAGTGAAAGATCTTAAATGACGTTCAGTGTTCTCGTCATGCTGCATGTAGGCCCACCTATGGGACTTTCAGCGGCGACCCTATCATTTTATTGGTGGAAAGTGCAGGGACCTTGAGTACTTTTGTATGTATTTGACGCGTGTATTTTGAGATACAGCGCTTTGACGAAGCCGTTTTTAGCTATGTTGGAGTGCTATGAAATGTGTTTCTAAAATGCGTGACGTCTTGAAAGCACTCAGCAGGCCTCATATGTTCGTAAATAAGCACGTTGGACGCATGTTTAGTAGTTTCGTGAAAAACGTGTATTTCAAACATTCTGCGAGTAACGCATTTTTTCGTGGCCAACGCCCTTAAAGGAAACATTTCCCCAAAATATTTAATTTTTAGTTTTTCTAGCTTTTTTATATATTTAAAAAATTCAATTCCGAAAGTTTCCCATTACTCAATCAGCTATTGACCTTACACTGGAGTACAGACAAGACACGGGCACTACGAACGCATTATGTCACAATCGTAATTCTGCTAAAATTTGGCAAAATCAATATTTACGACTTGGTTCTCAATGACACCCCACACATGCTGTTTACGTGACGTAGTTCATAATCTACGTTGACGTTAAAAAAAATTGCAGGTTTTTTTCATTCGCCTGTGCTCCTCGTTTCCTCACCCCACAAAAAAATATACTTTTTTTTCCACTAATTTGTAGTAAGAGAACTGTATCTGATGAATTTTAAAGCCTGAGTAGTTCTTGTATCTCAGCTTTGTTTTTTATTTATGAAAATATATGGGTGGGGAAATTATTACGCAAGTATTATTCATTTTTTTACATAAATGAATGCGTGTGTGTGAAATAATTCACGTATACGTTCAATAATTCTACAATAAGATACAAAATTAATACTTAGAGTAGATGTCAGTAACAAAACGAATTAAACTACAAAGCGGTGGAATGAGAAACACTCTGCAAATCTACAGTTTAGAATACCCACAGTAAATGACCATAACACGTGTAAAAGATGAATGACAACAAACACCTGAAACTAAATTTTGCATTCCACATATTCAAAAAAGACGAAACATTGAAAGATCAAAGAAAAAACGGACAGAGCAACGAATCGATCGGAGATAACAAGCCCTTAAATGCTTTATGCTTAGAGGAGAAGCCTTTGTTTTCTGTAACTAACACAATGAAACCACTTAGATTTTGTGACTCACCCGAGATTCGAAGCGAGCCAAATTATTGAAGTTTCTGCAGACCACTTATTTTCCCAATCCGTATGATGTTCTGTCCAACCCGACGTCTGCGTCCAGCAGACTATTCGTCAGGCCTGTAGGTGATGTGGGTTGTGGCGATTCTCCCCGTCATTATAAAAAAATATACATTCTCGAAATAACCTCCGTCATGATCGATGGCACGGCATCAAATGTCCTAGATCTGACTGGTCACGCGAATGTAACGCCCCGCGAACGGGAAATAAAGTAGGCCAGCAAACGAACGAACGGTACTGCCATCGTTACGCCTGTGTCACAACTAACGTGTCCCGTAGGCTTTCGTGTCTGTCCCTCTTTTTCTCTATCTGCCATCTCCTCTCCGACGACACCAAGCCACGCGCTATGTAACGCGGTGAAAGAATAAGTAAATACACAGAAGCAAACCGGGGTGGCGGTTCCTTTGATGTGGGCGTACCCGTTCGGTGATTGGTTACGCTCTGCGAGGCTCTGGAAGTAGCGCACAACGCGAACGCGTGAAAATTAGGGANGTACCCGTTCGGTGATTGGTTACGCTCTGCGAGGCTCTGGAAGTAGCGCACAACGCGAACGCGTGAAAATTAGGGTGTAAATTCTTCCTTCATTCAGGGTCACGCACAGACCAGCCGCATGCTCTAAGTCTAAGAGATATTACAGAACTTTTAGCATGTTCCATCCGAAACAAAGACCGGAGCAAAGATACATCATCAAAGAGAACAAAGTGCGCAGCCTACCTGGCGCTTGACTTGCGTCGCAAAGTGTTTTTAATCTGCGTTGTTTTTCTATTACCAAACCATTAAACGTGTTCCCATATGCCAATATACAAAAATAAAAAACACTTCGGACGATGTACGAATAATACTCTCGATACAGCATCCACATTATAAATGCTATTTCCAAGCCCTCCACCATAGCTAAAAACGGCTTTTTCACACTTCTGTATCTCATTGCAGGTCGGAAAAATTCGAAACTATTATTACAATTTCTCAAAAGTCAGTAGGCAAAACAGGTTAGTTAAGGGATGGAGGTCTTAATTAAATAAAAGAATTAATTTTAAATTCCCAATTTTTTAAAAATAATTACTAAGAAAATACTCTAATCTCAATATGTCACAATAAATTGATATATCTTGCTATTTACAATTACTAAATTTCAATCAGTAAAATTTACAACTAACTCCAAGAAATTAATGTAATTAAATAACTAAAATCACTCATGATAGACAGAGTAGCAAAACATATTAAATTATATGTCTATATTTGACAGTTCCAATATTTACATTAAAGTCCGTATCACATGTTCATACAGTCCCACCTCAGTTCAGTCCATGTCGCGCCAGTCCACCATGTTCTAGACCACCACAACAGAGGAAAATCTCGTATATCCTCGGCGACGAAGTGATGGATACACACGTCATACATGCGTGTGCTATTTGAGTTTCGACACGAAGAATGTCAAGTATGTTCAGGTGAAAACATATATTATTTTATCTCACGAGTCGCCTGGGAATGAGGCAGCGAGGGATGAAGGTAACAACAGATGGCGAGAGCCAAAGGGCGAAGACATAGTTGACTGTGGCATCTCAAAAGACAACAGATACGACATTCCGAGGCCAGAAATTGAGACAAATTTATTGTGGCGATGCCTTCACGCGGGTGTAACAACTTGAGTAAATGATGGCACGCCGTTATTAGTATAAAAACACATTTATTTATTATTAGTAGCGGCATACAAAATTCGCCTTATTTGGGGCCAGTGACGCAATTTTGCTGGCGTCTGCGAATGGAATTCGTGGAATAAGGAGCTGTTTCATATCTGTATTGCTACGCTCTTTGTGCTGAAACTGTAACAGAAACGTGCACTTCTTTGAAGTACAGCTTGTCTTCAAAATAATTCTCGAAAATTTCCTATCCGTACCAATGAAAAAAAAAAAAAAAATGAAAAAACCTAATAGTGTTTTAACTTGTGTCTAAACATTTGCACAAAATATCACAGGCCTTTATTTATTACTTACTGTTTGTTATGTCCTCGCTCTATTCAGGTGACTGATCGGTAGGACAGCTTATGTACGTAATCTATTAAACCAAACTTACTTTTAAAAACGATACACCCATATATAATTACTTGGGATTCAAACCACCACTTCATATCTTGATGCGCTTCAGCGGCCGCGAGTATGAAGGCAACCTGAAAATTAAACGACTGAGATCAAATAACAAAATGTGCACCCCTCCTTATAGTTTAACTGTATTTTCCTTTCCGAGTATTAGTGGCAAAGCCAGCCGAACGTAATCGACCGCCGAGTGAATGACCTACGGACTAATGCAGGACAAGGCCGGAACCTTTCGACATGTATCGGTTGGCTAGGCACATAAAATGACCTGAGCTGAACGTTAATCTAATACATGGTAGAACTTAACCAGAAAATAAAAAAAAACGTAAAATTATTTTTTGTAAAAAATTCTTAGTGTATAAATGTTTTCGTGACTACAAAAAGCAGAGCACTGCATAATCTGTTGGTTTAAGTTTTAGGTAAGATATTTACGATAAGGCGTAGATTAATTTAGTTTGTAAGAAGTCCAATTCAAACGCGATTATAGAGTTAAACGGGGGAACGAAAATGCAATTTACACATTTACAATACAAAATCTAAAAATTTCAAATCACACGAAAATACAATTGGTTTAGCTGGAAACTGAAGCGTTTTGAAGTACTAAAATATGAAAACTTCAAGTTCCTAGTCAATATGTTACTGTCTTCCATAGAACAAGTAACGTACCGTACTTTTGAAAGCTGCATTTTTAAATCTTCGTGTGGAAATGCCGTATCGGTACACTATATTAGACTCGAGTGACCGAGTTTCCTTGAGCAGGCGGAAACAGCTAACAAAATCTTTCAAGCGCATAAAACAGAACAACGCGGAAATCAAGCTTCAGTGAATGCCACTGGCAATGCAACAATTATATGCGCTTCTGAATGAGCGCTTGGAAATGAGTGCACGAAGAATGATACCAGTGCGGTTAGAGTAATTAAGCCCTTTCTACGCACCTTTTTTTTGTTATAGGGCAAACAATTTTAAACGCCTTCAGGTTATCTCCAGTCGTAAGGAAGAATTGTGGCGGTGATGGAAAATAGCATTAACAATCTTTGCGAGCGTTCTGTCTCTTCGGAATTTAAAGAGGTGACGATAGGATTTTAATACAGCAATCTGTTCAGAAAATATACAGCACTGTCGCTATATATAGTTTAAAACACTGTTCTACAGAAGAATAAATATTGTAACTAGAGGACTACTTACAGTGACTTTCATTGACTTTGACACTTTTCAACAACAGAATTTGTTTCAATAACCAACTTTATAAATTGACAACAAAATATATCGACTTTCATTTTTGTCCCGAAAAAAAATTTACATTGGAATATTCTATTGTTTTTTTTTTTAAGTTGTAAATGACACAACTGTCTACAATGAGACCAATATAGCCACTATGGAGGCTCCCGCAAGTGTTTCAATCGTGCAATGTTAGTTTAAACTACACTACATTTGTGAGATGTTTGCGTAACTGCCGTTTCTAGCTCCTTATAAACTATTTACAGATAAAAAAATGTGTAATTAATATTTATCTCTATTTCAAAAACCAGACAACACCGACGTATAAGTAGCGATTATCAAACTAGGTAGAGTAATGAAACTTCATGTCAGCATTTTGAAGTTTAACAATGGCGTTAATAACAATTCGCAGACACGAAGGATCGCGATAATGGGATAAGGGAAAAATAATGCCCCAAGAGTTGCAGTGAAGACTTTTCCTATATATTCTGAGAACTTATGCTGTAATAATTTAAAAATTCGTAAGCAGTAATTTTTCGACTCGTGCCATCAACGAGAAGCCATTTTTTTCCTATTTTGTGTGATTACTTACAAATATGTTGCACCAAAACTACACACCTCAAAAAAAAGTTATACGCCACTGGAATTTCTGAGTTACTAGGTTGACACCTGCCAAAGCTGAGGTTTGGACGTAGGTGTTGTAATCTGTTCTGTGGCGTGAGGCGCCAACACTTNGCTGTGACGCGAGTCAAGTCGCCGCTGCCAATCATTCCCCCTGCTGCGAGCGGGTCTGCCAGGTGGGAGAGGAGGGTCGAAGTGGGTCACCACCCCCAACCTCCTACAGAGCCGGACCGCGCATAGAGCTCGCGTCTAGTGTGAGCGTCGGAGCGTAACACTATTATAGGGACCTGCACTGAACTTAATTTCATATTTTCCAGCAATAAAGTGACAGGGTCACTGCTTGTAGTCCCGTAGGTACACGCTGCACGACGGAAACTCTGCACGCCAGTTCAACACCTTGCACGTACGAGTGATGAGGTTCTAGGAACGCGTATCAGTGTCGCCCTTATCGCTCCCGCGCTTCTCGGCCTCAAACACGCCGTCTATAGACACACGACTACGAGTCAGGCTTGGTAACAGCGTTTACGAAGGAAAAAAGTTACCCACCACAACAGAGGAAAATCTAGTAGATCCTCGGCGACTACGTGAAGGATACACACGTCATACATGCGTGTGCTATTTGAGTTTCGACACGAAGAATGTCAAGTATGTTCAGGTGAAAACATNATACACACGTCATACATGCGTGTGCTATTTGAGTTTCGACACGAAGAATGTCAAGTATGTTCAGGTGAAAACATACATTGTTTTATTTCACGAGTCACCTGGGAATGAGGCAGCGAGGGATGAAGGTAACAACAGATGGCGAGGACCAAAGGACGAAGACATAGTTGACTGTGACATCTCAAAAGACAACAGATACGACATCCCGAGGCCAGAAATTGAGACCAATTTATTGTGGCGATGCCTTCACGCGGGTGTAACAACTTGAGTAAATGATGACACGCCGCTATTAGGATAAAAACACATTTATTTATTATTAGTAGCGGCATACAAAATTCACCTTATTTGGGGCCAGTGACGCAATTTTGCTGGCGTCTGCGAATGGAATTCGTGGAATAAGGAGCTGTTTCATATCNTGGGGCCAGTGACGCAATTTTGCTGGCGTCTGCGAATGGAATTCGTGGAATAAGGAGCTGTTTCATATCTGTATTATTACGCTCTTTGTGCTGAAACTATAACAGAAACGTGCACTTCTTTGAAGTACAGCTTGTCTTCAAAATAATTCTCGAAATTTTCCTATCCGTACCAATGAAAAAAAAAAAAAAAAAAAACCTAATAGTGTTTTAACGTTGTGTCTAAACATTTGCACAAAATATCACAGGCCTTTATTTATTACTTACTGCTTATTATGTCCTCGCTCTATTCAGGTGACTGATCGGTGGGACAGCTTATGTACGTAATCTACTAAACCAAACTTACTTTTAAAAACGATACACCCATATATAATTACTTGGGATTCAAACCACCACTTCATATCTTGATGCGCTTCAGCGGCCGCGAGTATGAAGGCAACCTGAAAATTAAACGACTGAGATCAAATAACAAAATTTGCACCCCTCCTTATAGTTTAACTGTATTTTCCCTTCCGAGTATTAGTGGCAAAGCCAGCCGAACGTAATCGACCGCCGAGTGAATGACCTACGGACTAATGCAGGACAAGGCCGGAACCTTTCGACATGTATCGATTGGCTAGGCACATAAAATGACCTGAGCTGAACGTTAATCTAATACGTGGTAGAACTTAACCAGAAAAGAAAAAAAAACGTAAAATTATTTTTTGTAAAAAATTCTTAGTGTATAAATGTTTTCGTGACTACAAAAAGCAGAGCANAAAAAAAAACGTAAAATTATTTTTTGTAAAAAATTCTTAGTGTATAAATGTTTTCGTGACTACAAAAAGCAGAGCACTGCATAATCTGTTGGTTTAAGTTTTAGGTAAGATATTTACGATAAGGCGTAGATTAATTTAGTTTGTAAGAAGTCCAATTCAAACGCGATTATAGAGTTAAACGGGGGAACGAAAATGCAATTTACACATTTACAATACAAAATCTAAAAATTTCAAATCACACGAAAAGACAATTGGTTTAGCTGGAAACTAAAGCGTTTTGAAGTACTAAAATATGAAAACTTCAAGTTCCTAGTCAATATGTTACTGTCTTCCATAGAACAAGTAACGTACCGTACTTTTGAAAGCTGCATTTTTAAATCTTCGTGTGGAAATGCCGTATCGGTACACTATATTAGACTCGAGTGACCGAGTTTCCTTGAGCAGGCGGAAACAGCTAACAAAATCTTTCAAGCGCATAAAACAGAACAACGCGGAAATCANGACCGAGTTTCCTTGAGCAGGCGGAAACAGCTAACAAAATCTTTCAAGCGCATAAAACAGAACAACGCGGAAATCACGCTTCAGTGAATGCCACTGGCACTGCAACAATTACATGCGCTTCTGAATAAGCGCTTAGAAATGAGCGCACGAAGAATGATACCAGTGCGGTTAGAGTAATTAAGCCCTTTCTACGCACCTTTTTTTTGTTATAGGGCAAACAATTTTAAACGCCTTCAGGTTATCTCCAGTCGTAAGGAAGAATTGTGGCGGTGATGGAAAATAGCATTAACAATCTTTGCGAGCGTTCTGTCTTTTCGGAATTTCAAGAGGTGACGATAGGATTTTAATACAGCAATCTGTTCAGAAAAGATACAGCGCTGTCGCTATATATAGTTTAAAGCACTGTTCTACAGAAGAATAAATATTGTAACCAGAGGGCTACTTACAGTGACTTTCATTGACTTTGACACTTTTCAACAACAGAATTTGTTTCAATAACCCATTTTATAAACTGACAACAAAATACATCGACTTTCATTTTTGTCCCGAAAAAAAATTTACATTGGAATATTCTATTTTTTTTTATTGTAAATGACACAACTGTCTACAATGAGACCAATATAGCCACTATGGAGGCCTCCGTAAGTCTTTCAATCGTGTAACGTTAGTTTAAACTACACTACATTTGTGAGATGTTTGCGTAACTGCCGTTTCTAGCTCCTTATAAAGTTTTTACAGATAAAAAAATGTGTAATTAATATTTATCTCTATTTCAAAAACCAGAAAACACCGACGTATAAGTAGCGATTATCAAACTAGGTAGAGTAATGAAACTTCCGTCAGCATTTTGAAGTTTAACAATAGCGTTAATAACAATTAGCAGACACAAAGCATTGCGATAATGGGATAAGAGAAAAATAATGACCCAAGAGTTGCAGTGAAGACTTTTCCTATATATTCTGAGAACTTATTCTGTAATAATTTAAAAATTCGTGAGCAGTAATTTTTCGGCTCGTGCCATCAACGAGAAGCCATTTTTTTTCCTATTTTGTCTGATTACTTACAAATATGTTGCACCAAAACTACACACATCAAAAAAAAAGTTATACACCACTGGAATTTCTCTGAGTTACTAGGTTGCGTGCTGTCCAAGAAAATGTAAGGGATGAAAATACACACTATACACATCGAATAGCCACGTCAGATTTGACGAATGTCTTTTTGTAATGCATTGACTGTCCCAAAGAACATATTACATGTGCAACCAATTACAGACGGTGCAAAACTTTTTTGAGGTGTGTATTGACAGCTACACTAGAAAAAATTAACAAACAAGACAAATAAAGAAGTATTCTGCCGGACAGGGAAAAAGAAACATTCAGAAAACAATGGTCAAACTGAGCGACCTGTTGTCCGTAAGTAGAGATACTGGAATTTTCCGTAAATTTTATGTGCCCACATATCTTCGAAAACTCTGTAAATGTCACGGCCCTTTTGTGATTCGATGGTGCATTTCTTTTTGGCTTGACATTAGATTCCTGTATATCAATCACAAACGTTCAGTATACTTGTCTTCAGGTTCGTCGAAGACGAAGCCACCAAGGTCTTATAATTTTTTCTAGATTTCAAAATTTTCTAAAGAAAATTGCTATTCTTTTTTGTTTTAAGCGGTAGATTTTGTTCGAGATGGTGGCCAAAGGTCAAGGTCGCATGACGTCATCCAAGCTCAAGGTCATGGTTGATTGTTGTCATGGTTCCTGCTGTTGTGAGCGAGGCAAATGGATTTTCTCAGAGTATTCCCATTACTGTTTTAGAAACAAAATATCAGTTTTCCCCCCTTCATCCCTAGCGTAGATGTCGTCTGAAATAGTGGTCAAAGGTCAAGGTCAGGGTTGAAAGACATCACGGTTCCTGCTATTGCAAGCGGGGGTAAATGGGTTTTCTCAGAGTGTTCACACGTTTTTCTTCATCCTTAAAAATGCATACGTTTTATATAGTATTTAAAACGAAATAACATTTTTACCTTGCCTTGTATAACTGAATTCCTCCACTAGTGATGCGGGTTTGTGAGTGTTAGCAGTAATCTGAATTTGACGGTTTCATTCCGATCGGTTCATAAGGAAATCGTTTGCTATTCTGTTGTACTGATCAGGACGGTCTGATTTTGTCTAGCATCATCTAAAGCAGCATACAGCTGCTGATTTTAGTAATAATGTGACGTACGTTACTCGATGCTCGCACATTATGCGTGGTTGGTAGTGGAACTAGTGTGCCTCTGTACTGTGGCGTAGCTCGGTCGGAGGGCGTACGTGGGGGAAATCGTTTGCTATTCTGCGGTACTACCCAAGGCTACCAAGTCAGTTTTCAGACGTATGGTCTTGTCTAGCAACCACTGATGCGATGTAGAGTGCTCGTCGCTTGTTCAATACGTCTTGGTTGGTAGGTGTTTATGACTATTTTGCGTTTTTATATCTTCTGGTATGAATGCATCGCGATGGTAATTTTTTTGGTCTAACATAATGTACAGCGTTCGTTGCTCGCGCAATATGCATCGGTTGGTAGGAGACAGAGAGACAGGAAGGAATGAGAGCGCATGAATGTAAAAAATCGGAATGCCAGAGCATGAAAATATCAGGTGGAATGATAGAGCCGGAGGTTGGGAATAGGGGAAAAAAAAGGAAATTATGAGGGAAAAACAAGATGGACACCGCTGACAAGGATCATCGGAGATGGCTGCCATGGCACCGCGAAACCGCAGACCCCAGCCCTGATCGCGTGAATGTCCATTTTCCTACTACTCTTGTAGTATACCGCGACGTCACGTTCGGGCAGCGTGACAACAGATGGAGCTGGAAGCATCCGAATGAGGTCGTATACAGTAGTTGGAATGCATGAGGCCGGTAGNCTGGAAGCATCCGAATGAGGTCGTATACAGTAGTTGGAATGCATGAGGCCGGTAGGGCGGTTCCCCGAACAGCCGTGAGCACTGTGCAACGTTGTCACAGAGTAGAGCAGCACACAGAGGCTGAATGGAGTGGCGGTTCTTTGATGTGGAAGTACCAAACAGTTGATTAGATGCACTTCTGTGTACTTATCTACACTGTGGTTCTGGCTCGGAACGTTGAGCTTCAGAACTACAGAACGTGAGGACAGGCGCATGCGAAGTACGGCAGCCGAATACCGTTTCCCAGAGGGCTATCCGTCGCGCAAATGAACGAGGATCCACACCATCGCGCGGGACGTTTGCAGTGGTGCGAGACCAGCTGAGACGCCATCTCCTCCAAACTCTTGAAGAACTCCGTCAGCACTTGGAGGAAGAATGGTGGAATAGGATGCAGGACAGAATTCTGATTCTCTACAACTTCACGCCACGTCGAGTGGCCGCCTGCATGGCTTCCAAAGGAGGGCAAGAATTTTTTTTTTGATACGTGCTATTCTTAAGTTGGCACAGTTCTTCTCCCCTCATCAAAACTATTGAGCTGTAGGCTTTGTGTCCAGCTACATGAGTATGAACCATTCATAACCTAGGAGAATAGCACGGTTTACGAATCAGCTACCCACAGGGAAGGTCATTGTACACCCNAATTCTGATTCTCTACAACTTCACGCCACGTCGAGTGGCCGCCTGCATGGCTTCCAAAGGAGGGCAAGAATTTTTTTTTTGATACGTGCTATTCTTAAGTTGGCACAGTTCTTCTCCCCTCATCACAACTATTGAGCTGTAGGCTTTGTGTCCAGCTACATGAGTATGAACCATTCATAACCTAGGAGAATAGCACGGTTTACGAATCAGCTACCCACAGGGAAGGCCATTGTACACCGACCATTACGGAGTACAGTACCGGCCAAAAATAACCTTCATGTGCGTTAGATACACCATTGTGTACACTAGACCTTAATAGGTAAAAAAAAAAACGTAAATATTAGAGTGGCGTGAAAGTTTTCCTGTCCGCTCTGTGTAAAGTCAAAACCGCGCCATGTAAACTCGTATGTGTTAATGTAAACAATGACTCGTACAAGCGAATGCAAAACATCACACTGCACATTTTCTGCTAAGCAGTAAAAAGTTAAAACTGTTACAGCGTAGCGCGTTCCGTCTGACGACACCACGGAGTAAGGCGGCGGGCTCTATCATTTGCGACGAGTACTCGGTAACCGTTAAACGTCGTGGGTGCATCGTTAATCACGTGCAAAGGTTATTGCAAACAAGTGTTGGCTGCAGAGGGTATGTCCTTGTACACAAAACACGACGTTAAACAATTTCCACTAAAGAGTACTTCACACCGAAAGTGGGTCAATAACCTAAAATGCAAATAACAGAAAAGAAGCGCCCGAGAACAGGAAGCCCCTTAGATGTGGTAGTTGCCAAACGTTGCTGAGATTATCCCTTTGGTTTATGAACATATTTTGCCAATAACATCAAGCACATAATCACAGAATACTTAAGAATACGGAACTGAAACAACTGCGAACCACGAACTCCAGCCGCACACGCCAACAAAATGGCGTCACTGACCGGAAATACGTCCGGACGCCATTCGCCNGCGAACCACGAACTCCAGCCGCACACGCCAACAAAATGGCGTCACTGACCGGAAATACGTCCGGACGCCATTCGCCAATCAGCGCCTGGTGGTAACTTACTTGCCAGCGGGCAGCCCAACCAATAGGAACATTTGCGCAACATACCACAACCAACCAGACACAAAACTCGTCCCCGGAGCCTCATTGGGCTTTATATGTAAGGACGCTTAATATGTAATACTTGGAACCAGCAGTTTCTCATGGGAAAGAATGGCGCACATGGTAATCTATAATATTATACGGACATGGCTACGTTTTTTCTTTCACCAGCAGTTACTGTATGTCTAAGAAGAGGTTTACGTAATTGACCAAACCACTCCTAGTTCGGTAGATTCGGCAATAATTCTACTTATTTTGCACGCAAGCAGTTACCACGTGCCAGCTTTGTTTATATATACCGTAGCTTTTCTCTAAATATTTTCGCGAGATATCGTTGCCCCTTGTTATACTGATACAAGTAAAGCGGCACACACAAAAAAAAAAANCTCTAAATATTTTCGCGAGATATCGTTGCCCCTTGTTATACTGATACAAGTAAAGCGGCACACACAAAAAAAAAAGATTTTGCAGTGCCTACGTGCGACCAAATGAGTAGACTGTTTTAAGAAATTCGACAAGTTCTTCTTTAACTCATTCAATCATATATCCAAAAGTAATTTCAAGGGCTGCGACGAACAAAATCTTTGTTTGGAACTATACTAGTACCAGTATACGGCTCTACCATGTGTCGGGAGCAATAAAAATCTGTCTGTGATTGAGGTTATTGGCATCAGCTATTCATGCGAATACGGAACGTAGTTTCAGCAACGAATGATGTCTCCCACAATGGGAGTGAGTGAAGATATATGGGCGGCTCTTCAACGAAGTCTTGAGAGCCGATGAAGGTGATAGAGGTGAGTATGGAGCAGCGCCGGAATGAAATGGCGGGGGAAACGGGAGATCTCCGAGAAAAACCGCCGACCAGCGGCATCGTCCGGTCAGGCACGATTACCACGTGAGAAAATCCGGGGGTGTCCCAGCCGGGCCCTGTGGGGCCGGGTTGGGTACAGGCCGTGGTCTGGCAACCAACCTGTAATGGGTGTAAGGTGAGGGGACTGGNAAATCAAATGAGATGGTGCCCCGTGAAAAATTCGAAAAAAATTTTTTTTTACCCATATAAGGACCACCCTAACGTGTATATAGTATTTAAAACGAAATACCATTCTTACCTTGCCTTGTATAACTGAATTCCTTCGCTAGTGATGCGGGTTTGTGAGTGCTAACTGTAATCTGAATTTGACGGTTTCATTCCGATAGGTTCGTAAGGAAATCGTTTGCTATTCTGTTGTACTGACCAGGACGGTCTGATTTTGTCTAACATCATCTAAAGCAGCATACAGATGCTTATTTTAGTAATAATGTGACGTACGTTACTCGATGCTCGCACATTATGCGTTGGTTGGTAGTGGAATTAATGTGCCTCTATACTGTGGCGTAGCTCGGTCGGACGGTGTATGTGGGGAAAATCGTTTGCTATTCTGCTGTACTACCCAAGGCTACCGAGTCAGTTTTCAGATGTATGGTCTTGTCTAGCAACGACTGATGCGATGTACAGTGCTCGTCGCTTGTTCAATACGTGTTGGTTGATAGGCGTTTATGACTATTTTCCGTTTTTATATCGTCTGGTATGAGTGCTTCGCGATGGTAATTTTTTTGGTCTAACATAATGTGCAGCGTTCATTGCTCATGCAATATGCATCGGTTGGTAAGAGACAGAGAGACAGGAAGGAATGAGAGCGCATGAATTTAAAAAATCGGAATGCCAGAGCATGAAAATATCAGGTGGAATGATAGAGCCGGAGGTTGGGAATAGGGAAAAAAAAGGAAATTCTGAGGGAAAAACAAGATGGACACTGCTGACAAGGATCATCCGAGATGGCTGCCATGGCACCGCGAAACCGCAGACCCCAGCNGAGATGGCTGCCATGGCACCGCGAAACCGCAGACCCCAGCCCTGATCGCGTGAATGTCCATTTTCCTACTACTCTTGTAGTATACCGCGATGTCACGTTCGGGCAGCGTGACGACAGATGGAGCTGGAAGCATCCGAATGAGGTCGTATACAGTAGTTGGAATGCATGAGGCCGGTTGGGCGGTTCCCCGAACAGCCGTGAGCACTGTGCAACGTTGTCACAGAGTAGAGCAGCACACAGAGGCTGAATGGAGTGGCGGTTCCTTTGATGTGGAAGTACCAAACAGTTGATTAGCTGCGCTTCTGTGTACTTATCTACTCTGTGGTTCTGGGTCGGAACGTTGAACTTCAGAACTACAGAACGTGAGGACAGGCGCATGCGAAGTACGGCAGCCGAATACCGTGTCCCAGAGGGCTATCCGTCGCGCAAATGAACGAGGATCCACACCATCGCGCGGGACGTTTGCAGTGGTGCGAGACCAGCTGAGACGCCATCTCCTCCAAACTCTTGAAGAACTCCGTCAGCACTTGGAGGAAGAATGGTGGAATAGGATGCAGGACAGAATTCGGATTCTCTACAACTTCACGCCACGTCGAGTGGCCGCCTGCATGGCTTCCAAAGGAGGGCAAGAATTTTTTTTTTGATACGTGCTATTCTTAAGTTGGCACAGTTCTTCTCCCCTCATCACAACTATTGAGCTGTAGGCTTTGTGTCCAGCTACATGAGTATGAACCATTCATAACCTAGGAGAATAGCACGGTTTACGAATCAGCTACCCACAGGGAAGGTCATTGTACACCCACCGACCATTACGGAGTACAGTACCGGCCAAAAATAACCTTCATGTGCGTTAGATACACCATTGTGTACACTAGACCTTAATAGGTAAAAAAAAAAACGTAAATATTAGAGTGGCGTGAAAGTTTTCCTGTCCGCTCTGTGTAAAGTCAAAACCGCGCCATGTAAACTCGTATGTGTTAATGTAAACAATGACTCGTACAAGCGAATGCAAAACATCACACTGCACATTTTCTGCTAAGCAGTAAAAAGTTAAAACTGTTACAGCGTAGCGCGTTCCGTCTGACGACACCACGGAGTAAGGCGGCGGGCTCTATCATTTGCGACGAGTACTCGGTAACCGTTAAACGTCGTGGGTGCATCGTTAATCACGTGCAAAGGTTATTGCAAACAAGTGTTGGCTGCAGAGGGTATGTCCTTGTACACAAAACACGACGTTAAACAATTTCCACTAAAGAGTACTTCACACCGAAAGTGGGTCAATAACCTAAAATGCAAATAACAGAAAAGAAGCGCCCGAGAACAGGAAGCCCCTTAGATGTGGTAGTTGCCAAACGTTGCTGAGATTATCCCTTTGGTTTATGAACATATTTTGCCAATAACATCAAGCACATAATCACAGAATACTTAAGAATACGGAACTGAAACAACTGCGAACCACGAACTCCAGCCGCACACGCCAACAAAATGGCGTCACTGACCGGAAATACGTCCGGACGCCATTCGCCAATCAGCGCCTGGTGGTAACTTACTTGCCAGCGGGCAGCCCAACCAATAGGAACATTTGCGCAACATACCACAACCAACCAGACACAAAACTCGTCCCCGGAGCCTCATTGGGCTTTATATGTAAGGACGCTTAATATGTAATACTTGGAACCAGCAGTTTCTCATGGGAAAGAATGGCGCACATGGTAATCTATAATATTATACGGACATGGCTACGTTTTTTCTTTCACCAGCAGTTACTGTATGTCTAAGAAGAGGTTTACGTAATTGACCAAACCACTCCTAGTTCGGTAGATTCGGCAATAATTCTACTTATTTTGCACGCAAGCAGTTACCACGTGCCAGCTTTGTTTATATATACCG
Organism: Clitarchus hookeri; assembly: GCA_002778355.1. Taxonomy (NCBI): domain Eukaryota; kingdom Metazoa; phylum Arthropoda; class Insecta; order Phasmatodea; family Phasmatidae; genus Clitarchus; species Clitarchus hookeri. The sequence goes on from NQII01001328.1 coordinate 393,891, forward strand.
TAGCTTTTCTCTAAATATTTTCGCGAGATATCGTTGCCCCTTGTTATACTGATACAAGTAAAGCGGCACACACAAAAAAAAAAAGATTTTGCAGTGCCTACGTGCGACCAAATGAGTAGACTGTTTTAAGAAATTCGACAAGTTCTTCTTTAACTCATTCAATCATATATCCAAAAGTAATTTCAAGGGCTGCGACGAACAAAATCTTTTTTTGGAACTATACTAGTACCAGTATACGGCTCTACCATGTGTCGGGAGCAATAAAAATCTGTCTGTGATTGAGGTTATTGGCATCAGCTATTCATGCGAATACGGAACGTAGTTTCAGCAACGAATGATGTCTCCCACAATGGGAGTGAGTGAAGATATATGGGCGGCTCTTCAACGAAGTCTTGAGAGCCGATGAAGGTGATAGAGGTGAGTATCGAGCAGCGCCGGAATGAAATGGCGGGGGAAACGGGAGATCTCCGAGAAAAACCGCCGACCAGCGGCATCGTCCGGTCAGGCACGATTACCACGTGAGAAAATCCGGGAGTGTCCCAGCCGGGGGTTGAACCCGGTTCGCCTTGGGAGGAGGTGAGCAGGCTAACCACTCAGTCACCGTGGTCACGCTAACATCGAACACAAGATTTGTTTGTAATATATACGTTAATTATACATACATATATATATATATACACATAAACTTAACTCAACAACCAAACGTAACCTAAGCCTGTTACGTGTTTTTACGTACGCTACACATAATTTAAGAAAAATTAACAGAAATCAGCAGATTTTTTTGAGAGTTTAAGGATCAGCATCAAATTCTATAACGGAAAACGTCTGGAAATACAATAAAACCAAACATAAATTTTGAAATATCTCACATTTTTGCCAATTTTGCAGTTTTGTTATCCTAACATATTTTAGTATAGTTTCCATAGTTTGAAATTTAAAAAATATTACATCAAAGTACAAACTTAACTAAAAATGTAAATAAAGAGGAAAANGTGGTGACTTGCCACAAGTCAAAGGGGGGCATCAGCTGAAAAATTTGGGTACTACTGCTTATATACTCAAAAATTATTTTTCCACAAAAGTTACACAAAAAAAAAGATTTTTGGTTTGGAGCAATTCGTGGGGACTTTATTACAAAATTACTACTCATCATGATCCACAGAGATCTAAACTCCCTNTTTGGTTTGGAGCAATTCGTGGGGACTTTATTACAAAATTACTACTCATCATGATCCACAGAGATCTAAACTCCCTGTAATAAAAATATTTTTCCGCAAAACAAATGTGTAGGGGCGATGAACAATAATTAGTGGTTGGGGGAGGGGGGAGAGAATAAATCTGGAATAGCAGTCATGAGTTAAAACTAATTATTTTCATTGTAACTTTCATGTAGGTCTATTCATACAATACTTGGCACTTCAGAAAATATCACGCCTTTGAACATATTTTGGTATAAACTCTCCTTGCCCCTCTTTCCCACTTTACAGCAAATGTAGTAAGTAGCCACTTACCAATATACAACTGACGTAGTAGTGTATCAAATTCGGATTCGTAGTACCACTGACGCACGCNGTAAGTAGCCACTTACCAATATACAACTGACGTAGTAGTGTATCAAATTCGGATTCGTAGTACCACTGACGCACGCGCAAATAGAAACACTCAAAACAAAATCAGCTCCATGACCTTCGAATTAAAAGAACCTGGATTCCAAGAACTCGGTCCCAGGCCCCAAATTTGAGCACTGGATGTATTTCCTTACTACAGTTTACTACTNAACCTGGATTCCAAGAACTCGGTCCCAGGCCCCAAATTTGAGCACTGGATGTATTTCCTTACTACAGTTTACTACTTTGTACAGCGAAATATTGCTGTACCAACGAAACACTTTGACAACCCCGTTGCCCTTTTTCTCGCGGCACTAAGGCCGTGTTCGAATTGGCACTTTTAGTTTACTAAAAGGTAACGTGACCCGAATTAGTATTCAAAAAATTATGTTTAGTTTATAGTATCTAACGAATTTTACCAAGATCGCAACCAACGCTGAACAAGTGACAATCGACGGCGTCCGAATTGAAAGCTACTAATTACTAAAATACTAATATAATAAATTGTTAATTCGAACACGGCCTTAGTAAAGCAACGTGTACTAGGTATCAATCCATATGTTTGCAAAACTCACCTTTTACTTGGTGTCGACTAGAATTCCCCAAGAATCAGCGACCAAAACGTGCAGTCAGCTTCGTTTCCACAGGTGTTCTTAAAACTACTCGCATCAGCTGTGAACACCTCCACCTGTTGCTGCGAAACCTCGACTGTTTTCCTTTCGCGAAGCACACGCACGAAGACACTCCAGGCTCACGGCAAAGTGGCAGGCGGACGATTCTCCTCGGAAGTCAACACAGAATTGCACGGGCTTTTGCTTATCAACACGCCAAGTTCGCTCGCGCCACGCCGTCACGTTCTATCAACAACACTACCACCTCACACGATGGAGCGTGTACACAACTGCACGAACTGGAATTCCCTTTCACCCGCACTTCGCTGGGGCGTTATTGGAGCTCGGCTGGAGGAGACGAGAGTAACAAAGAGCCTCGGTGAACTGCGCTCGGCCACGAGTTTCGGCCTCTGCTAGTTCTTCGCGCTTCCGACAGGTACCGCTAGGGCGCAGACGCCGACCGCGGCAACTGACCGAAATCCGGTTTCCCCCGTCCGTCGAGGGACTGCGGCGGAGAGCGCATGCCAGATGCGCAGTAACGCGTGGCTATAGCTAGTGCGTTGATGCATTAGTAAAGGCTGTTTACGTAAAACTGAGCAATTTTGAAAGCCTTGCTTGAGATCTACTTATATGGACGCTGTGCATACTCCCACCATGTGTAAAATCAACATTGCAGTGGACCTGATCACTTGATCACTTTATTCGTTCATCGGGAATGTGAAACTGTGTGTATTTTTTTTTTTTTNTTTTTTGCAAAATAGGTCATTCTTACTCTTACATGCATTCAAATAAAAGAAAGCAAAATAAATTATTTCGGTATCCACAAACGTTTACCTAAGACTTTAAATTCAACGTTAAGGCATGGAACTACTTTCCTTACGTCGTTACCAACTTTACAGGGTGAATGCCAACCAGTGCGGTCGTTAAGTGGAGAGATTTTGGCGGCTCTTAATATCGAGGCCTTGAGAGCCGAAGTGAAGTGAGGTGAGAATGGAGCAGCGCCGGAATGCACGGGCGGAGGAAACGGAAGATCCCCGAGAAAACCCACCGACCAGTGGTATCGTCCGACACGATTCCCACATGCGAAAATCCGGGAGCGACCCCGCCGGGAATCTAACTGAGTTCACCTTGGTGGAAGACGAGTAGTCTGACCACTACACCACCGCGGCCCCGGTGTGGTCGAAAAAAATATACCCAGGTAGGAGCAGTGATATTATTCAGATATTGATTTTAAAAATGCTTAATTAACTGTGAAAAGTGCGTCGGAATCTTTTTCAGGCATATTAGGTTGGAGGAGGGTGGTGGGAGCAACCGAGCCAGGACATGTAGAGAATTTAGCGCCTCTGGTGATGAATAATTTGTTATGCTAATCATAATTTTTCTTCTTTATGTTACTTGTCTTCATTGTCATAATTTTTAATTGTTTCCCTATTATAGTTTTTAGTTATCAATACATAAAGTTTATTTATTTTTGTGCATTGTATGNATAATTTTTAATTGTTTCCCTATTATAGTTTTTAGTTATCAATACATAAAGTTTATTTATTTTTGTGCATTGTATGTTTTATTTATAACACAATAGCTTTATTTGCATAGGTATAAGTCACAAGATTATTTTATTCATTTTATTCAAACTGGTAAGTTATTGGGTTTTATTTTTATTTGGTAACTTTTATTATAATAGAAAAATAAAAGAAAATATATGTACGCCAGTNATTTTATTTATTTATAACACAATAGCTTTATTTGCATAGGTATAAGTCACAAGATTATTTTATTCATTTTATTCAAACTTGTAAGTTATTGGGTTTTATTTTTATTTGGTAACTTTTATTATAATAGAAAAATAAAAGAAAATATATGTACGCCAGTGTTTGCGTACACAATCGCTTCCTTGCGCAAAATACTTTATACCAGCAAGAAATACCTCATAACATTATTTAGTGACCTCCGACTCGTAAACTATGAGAATCTACAGAAGTCTTTGGCGCTCTTGGTGTGATCGAGGGGGAGAAGCAAATGCTCCCTTGTTTCCCCCTTTCCAACGCCACTGATTACTGATTTTAACGCTTTTGGCGGCGTCCTTGAGCTAAATTTGGGGAGCATACGAAGAAGGTGAAAATCTTTTATTTAATGTATCAGTGGGTTAGAGATCACATGGAATTTTGCGCAGTAACTAATTTCCGAGCAGCGGTTTTGACCGCAGAGGTAAGATGGGGAAGTGCGCGCCCAAGATGCGCAGAAGCCACTTCGTGACCCAAAATTGGACTCTGGGCTGCTTTTCTGCCATTACGATTACCCTAAACGACGTGAATATGATATGAGGTGAGAAAAGTGTTTATGTAAACAGATGTTTGAAATGTATTTATATACCTCCTCTAACCAATTTTTAATGCNGACTCGTAAACTATGAGAATCTACAGAAGTCTTTGGCGCTCTTGGTGTGATCGAGGGGGAGAAGCAAATGCTCCCTTGTTTCCCCCTTTCCAACGCCACTGATTACTGATTTTAACGCTTTTGGCGGCGTCCTTGAGCTAAATTTGGGGAGCATACGAAGAAGGTGAAAATCTTTTATTTAATGTATCAGTGGGTTAGAGATCACATGGAATTTTGCGCAGTAACTAATTTCCGAGCAGCTGTTTTGACCGCAGAGGTAAGATGGGGAAGTGCGCGCCCAAGGTGCGCAGAAGCCACTTCGTGACCCAAAATTGGACTCTGGGCTGCTTTTCTGCCATTACGATTACCCTAAACGACGTGAATATGATATGAGGTGAGAAAAGTGTTTATGTAAACAGATGTTTGAAATGTATTTATATACCTCCTCTAACCAATTTTTAATGCCGTTAGGTTACATTCAAATTGGTAAACGTATTTCATTTATGTAAAAGGCCTTGTCTTTCGAAAATTAAAATATAAACAAAACACGTCCTTCACTGTTGGTCGTGTGACTTTGACATTTTTATTGGTGTGGGGTAGGTCAAAGTTTGGATACATGCGCAGAAGACGAAAATCGGTCTGCCGTCACTTAAGCCCGTCCCAATTCTGGTATATACTTGTGTACTTCACTTGTGATTCGGACAGCACTTGTGATGTCACTTCCGGGGACAGGTACGCACAAGTATGTATTTCAGGCGAATTCGGACACAGCNGCATCGTTGCATACTTTACTTGCCCTTGGCACCAAACTTGATGAATTAGAACATGCAGTCTTTTTGGCTTTGGCAACATCTATTAGCCAGTTAATCACTTTTAATGAATGTGTATTCATACAACTAACTTCATAATTACAGAAAGTTATAGGGTTAAATAAAGGATTAAATAATATTTATATTTGATTTACATAACTTTTGTTGTCTGTGTGTTGTCTGTGTTGTCTGTGCTTGTTTTACCGTAGCTTTTGTATGTTGTGAACATAGGCCTAGTGCGAATTTTATGTTTATACCTGTTTTTAAGGCCCACCTTGTGATAATAATTAATAAGTTCTAAATTCTAAGCTACCAAGCAGTAAGGTAACCCTACTAAAATTTAAATTAAAAAATTACGTCTTTCAATTAGTAACATACAAATTGCTTCTCAAAATGGGGGCACATATACCGCAAGTAAGCGAGAAGTATACATTTTCGTATACTTGTATACTTCACTTGTAATTCGGACAGCACTTGTGATGTCACTTCCGGGGACAGGTACGCACAAGTATGTATTTCAGGCGAATTCGGACACAGCCTTAGTCTCTGGTCTTGCCGACGGAACTGACAAAACAACGTGGTTCGGAATCATGATTTGAAATTTTTACGTATAAGTTGGATTACGTGTTGGCACGTGTAAATAGACGATCAGTAGACCTATAGAAGCAGTGATATTTAGCGAAAAGATTTCATGGCTAAATATATTCCAACATACTGTATTTTAGCTTAGGTTTCTTGTTTTGTTGAATTGCGTTTTGGAACAACATGTAAATTGTTTCCACACGAACAAAGGAGACTCAGCGCTGAAGTAAACCGAATTCTTAGTGGCAACGTTTTTCCTTTGCACCTCGAAGCGGAAGTCCGGAGGAACAGTAACGAAACGCTCGTTATAGGCTGTTCACGGTAAACTGAGCACTTTTTAGGTCCTAGTTACATTTTCATTTCAGCAATACTGTATCCTTTAACTGCCTTTTTAAATAAATATTGCCATGTAAATAATAAACCCAGTGCATATATTCCATCGCACTCGGAAATTAACGTCTAAATCTAAAATAAAATATATTTATTGAATATTATTTCTAAATGAGAAGGCTTTAAAAAGTGCTCACTTTACCGTGAATAGCCTATACTCGAGTAGACGACACTGCAAACTTTATCCACGGGATCGACGTAATTGTTAGACAATCTTTATAACTGGAGGTACACGTATGCGCACACAGGACATCGTTCATTGTTCAGCGTCCATGATCCCTTGTCTTTTTTGACATAGATTACACGTCTCTCGCACGCTCGGGGCCGGTGGGACGCGAGTGATAGCTCATTCGAAAGGGCTTGAAAGGTCACTCCTTAAAACGCAACAACCACTGATCTACTCTGAANATTTATAACTGGAGGTACACGTATGCGCACACAGGACATCGTTCATTGTTCAGCGTCCATGATCCCTTGTCTTTTTTGACATAGATTACACGTCTCTCGCACGCTCGGGGCCGGTAGGACGCGAGTGATAGCTCATTCGAAAGGGCTTGAAAGGTCACTCCTTAAAACGCAACAACCACTGATCTACTCTGAAAATGTTCGAAGCAGCTGCGCTTTGAACTCGTGAGACAGCGCCAAGCCGCGAAAGAAGGGCAAGGACCGGAGTCGAAATCCGCCACAAAACCGACAACTGCCATTAACTTCAGCAGAACGAAGCCGCAGGTATAGAGAGAAGAAAAAATTAAGAGAATCGGTTCACCAGGAAAGAAGTTATGCGGCTCCAAATACTAGCGTGCAGAAAGAAAACGGCGCGCGCGCCGCTTCTCCGCAGCCGNAGAAAACGGCGCGCGCGCCGCTTCTCCGCAGCCGGGTCCCTCGTGAGTGCCACAAAAACGACCGAGGATGTCAGATATGTATTTGCGAAATACAGACGAAGCTGACGAGACCACTCATGACCCACCCTTGGTCACAATGGACCCCAACACAGACCCTTCAATGCTGTTACTAAAGCAACCAGCAGCGTCGTCGCGCTACTCTGGCGCAAACAGTTCACCAAGCTATTTCTAAACAATTCCTTCGGGCATTTGTGCGGTGTGTGCGATCGCCTCTGGCACAAGAATATATCGAACTATGTGTTTCATTTATTATCCAATACCCTAACAAGACAGACATGTAATCCATGTTCGGTAGATGCCACAAACGGCGATCTACCAAGGGCANATTATCCAATACCCTAACAAGACAGACATGTAATCCATGTTCGGTAGATGCCACAAACGGCGATCTACCAAGGGCAAGTTTTTTCCTCCTTTCAATGCAAACACACAACCCAGTGCCAACCTTACACAGTCAAATATCTCCAACAGGCAGGATCAAACATGAAAATGGCTACTCACCCGGAAAACAGCTTAAAAGGAAAATTGTTGGCACATGTGCGTACAGTGTTGAAATCTACCGCGTGATCAGACGGTTGTGCGAAAAATCACTGGCTCCGCCAGTCATAAACCTACAAAGAGGTTGTAGAGTTTTCAAAACACCCAGGTACAAAAAAATTCTTTAAAAAAAATTGTATTTTGTGAAAGTCTATTAAGTATGTTATATCACAGGCAGAAGTTGTCATGGCCCGGAACCATTCTATCTGCTCACAGNTTTGTGAAAGTCTATTAAGTATGTTATATCACAGGCAGAAGTTGTCATGGCCCGGAACCATTCTATCTGCTCACAACACAGTGTAAGACATCTCAGCACCCATATGACTTGTTTAGTGTCGCGACTCTTCAAGTTGTCATAGCAACAGTTTCGCCACTCGCCTACATTTCTGCAATAGCTGACACGTTTTCGCCACAGGCAGCTGATAGCGTTCGACACGTCAAATGCGGGTGTGTTCCAAAAAAAAAAAATTGCGAAAGAAAAAAGTTTTATCTCTGTAACAGTTCGAGGAGCGTTAGCAATTCCGTGTTCCGGCGTTGTACATGTGATGTGAAACAAGCCTCCACAGTCTAACAAAATTGGAACTCCATTAGATTTTTTTAAATATAAACTGTTGCATTTTAAGGACACCGCCTATATATAGTTGTAGGTATATATTACCTATTTATAAAACACACACAGAAATATATTTTAAAATATATAGTATGTTTATGTANGAAATATATTTTAAAATATATAGTATGTTTATGTATCGATGGCGGCATCTGCAGGTTTTCCAATTATATGCGATTTCTTCTAGCACGAATATGTATGTGGGTTTTCTCAGAGTACTCTCATAATTTTTACATTAAAATTTTTTTTTTTCACATTTAAAATGTATGGAAGAGTGCCTTCTGTTAACATAAGTCAGGCTCCTTAAAAAAGCAGTACAATAAATGTTCCTCCAGTTAGATTCTTCGTTCACAATGTGTTCCGTACAATGAATTCAAGAGGGGAAGTTCGTACAATGNAAATGTTCCTCCAGTTAGATTCTTCGTTCACAATGTGTTCCGTACAATGAATTCAAGAGGGGAAGTTCGTACAATGGATGAATGGTTCGTGAAATACTTCTCAAACAAGAAGATATGCTTCCGGGCATCGAAGATGATGGCGAGTGTGTCGTCGGTTCGAGTTCCGATCGGATGGTGCTACATTGACTATCATGAGCATGCTCGCGAGTGAGCGGTATGGATGGTGAGTTATCCAGCGCCTGTTCGTTTAGCTCGAGAATTCGTGGTACAATAGCTTGGAAAACAGCATCGGCCTCGCGCCATATGACAATTGGNCCTGTTCGTTTAGCTCGAGAATTCGTGGTACAATAGCTTGGAAAACAGCATCGGCCTCGCGCCATATGACAATTGGCTGACACCTGACACGACATTCAATGAACGCGATGAATTATCTGCATATATAAATGAATATAAACATGACCTAGAGGTTAGTTGTTATTGAACCAGCAAATCAGTAACATCTTGGCAGGAGTCAGTCTGCAGGAGTCGGTCGGCAGGAGTCAGTAGGCAGAAATAAAGTGTATGAATTCATGTATGCTTGAAGACGATGTAAGCCACTGACGATGTGAAATCGAGTATATCCTGTACGACTAGTATATTCATACCTTCAACGACTCCCAAAATTACATGGAAAACAATGCTGTTACTGTGGCAAGTCCTTCAGCAAAGGTTGCAATGCACGGCGACATGAGAAGAGTGACTATTTGAAGAACCCATCTCGTGCTTTTCTAAGCTGCTATAAATGTTCCAAACAGTTCACTCGAAGTGATAACTTAAATAAACACATCAAGACTGATAAATGTAGTATTCTTTCGCCCACTGAGAAATAGTCTGTGACTACTTTGTTACCTCCTGTTAATACACTACATAAAATGTTAGCAGACGACGAGGGAACTCGCATGATGAAGCATTACGACAATGGCAGCATGCAGTCTATGCAAGGGGATACATTGAAGAAACAGATAGATATCTGCAAGGGTTCGTCTACTGGAAGACAGCAAGTGATGTCGGCAATACCCCAATGCTGCATCGGTGGGTACTGGTTCGTCAGGCGATAATTTTCAGACAGTTAATGCTGAAGATGGAATGAGTGCAGTAGAGTCGGTTTGTGTGTAATGTACACTTGCAATACTTTCTACTTTCGCGTGAAGTCGACGAACTCAAAATAAACGTTCGTCGGCTCTAAATACTGATGATGACCATACGACTCCTACAAATAAAAGTAAACTTGATATTGAGGATGAAACAGGAGGTGAAGATTACCATGAAGACAGCATTGGTGATAATGACTATGAAGACAGTGTTGATTAAGTATTTGACGAGAAGATTAAGTATTTGACGAGAAGGATTATGATTCTCTCGACATTCCCACACATCTCACCAGCGAGTTTCCTTTCACAAGTGGCGTAAAGAAGGCCGAAGGCGTCAAGAACGCTCGTTCATTTGCTGCAACGAGCGACATGAAGGCGTAGGATGCTGAGAATACTGACTACGTATTTCCCGAAGACCCGAATTAACTTGTTGATAAACTCAGATATTTTATTGAGCTGCAAAAACGCGGGTGTTTCTCACACATTGTTGAGGTATCTTCAATCACCAACGAACTGAAGGATCAGGGTTATATCATATGAGACTGTTGGCTATACATGGAAATGAAAAGATCGAATGTACAAAATAATTAGAAATATAGAATGTATATAACAAATAAATAAATAAAATTTATATATACATATTAATGAGTATTTAATAACTTATAAAGTCNTAAATATAGAATGTATATAACAAATAAATAAATAAAATTTATATATAGGGTAAGGAAAGGTATTATCGTGATATAGTTATTATCGTGATATAAGTTTAGCGAGCTACCGCGACTTTGCNTGTTGGCTATACATGGAAATGAAAAGATCGAATGTACAAAATAATTAGAAATATAGAATGTATATAACAAATAAATAAATAAAATTTATATATACATATTAATGAGTATTTAATAACTTATAAAGTCCGTTCTGCTTCAGTGGTGTATACTTTCGATTTCGAGAGCCTGTTTTAAACAAAATTTGTGCAAGCGTTTGCAGGAGGAGGGCTATGGTAGGATTTGAAGTATTATGTCATTTTAGAGTCAATTCAAAACCGCTGAGTTCTATATGGCGAACGAAGGAACTGAGAAATGTTTTTTTGAGTGTTTTTGTAGCAATNTCAATTCAAAACCGCTGAGTTCTATATGGCGAACGAAGGAACTGAGAAATGTTTTTTTGAGTGTTTTTGTAGCAATATATTTTAATACGTTTTAAATACAAAAATTTAACCTGTTTGTTATAAACAGTTTTCGTTAAAAACATCACTATGAAGCAAATATAAAGGTTAATCACTATGGTTATAAAGGGCTTAAACATACATCCCTGGAGCTAGAAATGATACTTGCAAACTGAATTTCACGAGCCTGCCACCTAAGAGTCCGCAAATTATATTCGCCTACCTAAATGCCTGTAAATATTCGCTTGCTTACGAGCCGACTAGCANCCACCTAAGAGTCCGCAAATTATATTCGCCTACCTAAATGCCTGTAAATATTCGCTTGCTTACGAGCCGACTAGCAAAAAAATGTGGTCTGCTAGATGAGTATTTAAAAATAATATATAAAAACACTTAATGTGAGGATATGCACATATTATTCAGACCCCGACTGAAAATAACGAGATGTTTTTAACACAACATTTCCTTTAAAAAAGTTTTCAANTGCACATATTATTCAGACCCCGACTGAAAATAACGAGATGTTTTTAACACAACATTTCCTTTAAAAAAGTTTTCAAAATGGTAAATACGATGAATTTAAACTGAAAAAAACTCTCCAATAAATGTGGTCATAAGTCACATAGGCCTATGCATTGATTCAAAACTATGTAACAAAATTTTAAATGCACTAATATAATTGTACGAGGGACAGCTCTTCGTTGATGTCTATTATACATNAAACTATGTAACAAAATTTTAAATGCACTAATATAATTGTACGAGGGACAGCTCTTCGTTGATGTCTATTATACATAATTTAAAAACAAGTTTGTATCGGGTAGAAGTAAAGTGGATCTCCTTATAGTGATGCAACTATCAACACAGTAAATGCAGAACACTTTAAAAAGTACTGTACATATTTCCAAAATCGTTAGAAAAATATGGCTTGAGTTTCATATGAAGATAAGTTATTGTATTTTTTTAGTGTAAAATACGTCATAGTAGTCAGTTTATTTAATAGTTAAATTAATTAATTAAAAACTAAAATTTCCATTTTTACTTAAGAATGTGCGTTTTTCTTCTCTGAATGAATTACAAAGTTAGTTTTATTAAAAAAAACGTCATCTAATCAAATTAGCAGTTTTTTTCTATGCTTGTATCTGAGAAAATATTCGCATAACATATTATAGGTGTGCTGAAAGTTAAGTTTATGAAAATAATTTACAATACATATTACACCTGTTTACTAAATTATTCATTTTTAAAATTTAAAATAATGTCAAATACAACCTTTTTTTTGCAAACAGACAAAGATATTAATGTATAATTTCATATAAATAAATCGCAGTAACTATAACATGACAAATAACCTTACAATCTGGGAAAAATATAAAAATTATATAATATACCTAGGAAGCTGCTGCCTTCGTAGCGCAGTGGTAGTAAGTAGAACTACGNTAATGGGTACGTGCATGTACGAACACATGTACACACACACAGTGGAATGTAAACATTGCATGTAAACATTGCCATCTGACTGCCACATGTCAATGTTTGTTTACCCTTTGGCGGAAGGATACGAAATGGGCTTGAAAGTAGATCTTTAGCAGGGTTTCAAGAAAGTCTCTTCCAGTCATGAACTGACTATAGGAGTCGTGCTGCTAGCTTCCTCAAACACATTTTTGTTATCGCAGAGAAAAATCTGCTAGAGGCAACGGTACTTAAGGAGGCAAGCGGCCGGGGACCTGGCTTGCTCATTGTCGCTCCGTGGTTCTGAGAATGGATTACCAGCAGGATGAGAAAAGAATGGCTGTATTTGAGGGGAAGGGGTGGTTTACGACTGTGGTACCATCTAGCGGATAGTTTGGAAGTATTTACAAATCAGTTGGCAGTGCGCTCTGGGCGACCGAGAATCACACTACCTCCCACTTGTCCTTTACCTTAANAGAATCACACTACCTCCCACTTGTCCTTTACCTTAAGTATCGGAGTAGTTAGTTAACCCGACTTCATTTCTGGAAGTTATAGGTTCAATTCCCCATCGCTGTATAATTTTTTTTGTTTTTAAATGTCACCAAGTGTCATAGGAAAATTGTAAAATTTACATAATTTAAATTTTATAAACAAATTTTGCATTAAAAATACATTTTCGATACCTTTTTCTGTATTTTTCAAAAAGATTTGAGCATCATTCAAATGATAAATAAAATAAATTTAAATAAAATAATTATAATTATTTATAAATGCATCGATTCCTAGATGTCTGATCTTTTACGATTGACTTGACAAGGTCAGCCAGCTGCCTGACCCGCGAAAGTGGTGTGGGAAAAGTAGCTGGGCAGTGGGTAGGGCATACCTCTTAAATCCAATATGGTTGTCCTGACATTGGGTTACATAATCGATATTACATCACGATCGCATGCGCCTTGAAAAGACGAGTCCAGTAATATACAACACTCAACACTTATACCTTAAAATTTTTTTAAGTATAGAAATATATTTAAATTTAAAAATAATTTTTAATTAATTTTATTGTATCGGCTTTTCAGATGCCTCATTGTGGCTGACGTTTTGACAGTCAGCTACAACGAGGAGCAACCACTGTTTTCACAAATTTATGGGAAAATTAAACAATTTTGAGGGAAATTCTAGGAATTTTAGTTAAAAATAATTGATTTCTGAAGTTATTTTTGGGGTAAAACGGAAAATTTTGAGTGAAAAACTGGAAATTCCAAGATGGCGAACGGCGCCTCAGCGCCTCAACCCTTGTCCTGGAATCGGCTTTTCCTATCTACTTACGTTTACTAACATTAGCTCCTGTTTGATCCGGAGCTGTTAGCCCCGGTGTAAACGAGACGCAATCACCAGAACATGAGCGAACACGCATATCACCTTTGATGATGCGACGGAAGATCGCCAAGGAACGGATCATCAGCGAATTCGAACCGAACCTGAACGAACACGGACGAAGAGTGCTTGTTTGCGCTCGCGTACCGTTTTAAGGCCGGGATTACGATAACTTCACGTTTCACGTAACACATAACGAGTAAAACGTTCACGTAAGCCGGTTACACCGTTTCAAGGAGACCTATCACGATCATTTCACTTAACTTTCATGTGATGGAAAAATCTTGTCAATGTCTATCTTTTGCATGATACGTAATAGGTGACTCTGCACGACGTAATCGCGCTCGAAAAATCACAATGGGTACAATGTTGTGTTATCTTTGCTTTTCATTGGTTTCTTTTTATTTTCGCAATGTCATCTGCTCAAATTTTTATGTAATGTGCCACATATATGTATAATTCTCTTCCGTAAATGAGGGCAAAAGGGTAATTATTAGGTTATGATTATTTTTTGTTTTTCAATTTTTAAATATTTAGGTGTATAAATGCTTGCACGTAGGCATNTCGACTAAAGTGTTTCAAGGAGACCTATCACGATCATTTCACTTAACTTTCATGTGATGGAAAATCTTGTCAATGTCTATCTTTTGCATGATACGTAATAGGTGACTCTGCACGACGTAATCGTGCTCGAAAAATCACAATGGGTACAATGTTGTGTTATCTTCGCTTTTCATTGGTTTCTTTTTATTTTCGCAATGTCATCTGCTCAAATTTTTATGTAATGTGCCACATATATGTATAATCCTCTTCCGTAAATGAGGGCAAAAGAGTAATTATTAGGTTATGATTATTTTTTGTTTTTCAATTTTTAAATATTTAGGTGTATAAATGCTTGCACGTAGGCATGTTTACCATTATGTTTGCAAACTTTCAGTAGAGCTACTTCATGAAACACAAATTAGTTTTCTCAGTAGATCAAAGTTTATTACATACGATTTATTCCCATGTACACGAAAAACATCTCCCAGACATATTTCATTCTGGAGGTTATGGCGATCTGCTAGCTGTTTTCGAAGTTTGTATAAATTACGAACGCCAATCGCAATCTGCTATAACCACATCATTGTTAAGACACAAATACGCCCGTATAACTTGGATTTTCACAGTTTTCAATATGAAAAAGGAGCAACACTTTTACCGGACATTTTTATTTGGTACAAAAAGGTTAGGTGTTTACGTGAAGCGTCATAAAGGTACTGCCACAAATTGCGCAGATGCGTCTGTCCGAGCCGTTCGACTGTGCAAATTTCCGATCACGACGAGCTTTGCGTGTTACAATGAGGTTGTATAATGGATACAGTTAGACAAACAGGTAGCCATTTTTGTTTACATTTCAATATTACTATTTTCTGTCCGTTTTGAAATGTCTTCGCCGTATAATATACTGATTGTCATTGATATTATATAAAATTGACCTTTGCCGCACTGCATCACTTAGCAAACTGTCCATCTACTCATTTCGAAACAACTAAACGAAACCATTAGCTATTAAATAGGTTATGTAAGCACCATACTTTTCCACGGGCTTTTTTTTTTTAAATGTATAAACATAGCATATCATTGGTCTCGGCGTTGATGACGTCAGATGCTGATAATGCAGTCCGTCCTGTCTGACCAGTCGGTCTGCCACCTCACCTCACGCCTGCACCATCAGCATCTGACGTCACAAGTCACGCGAACAAGTAAATTCTGTATCGGCGTCAGCAAGGTCAGTTTGTACAGGTCAGAGAGGCGCATCTGCTCAGTTGTGGTAGGCCCCTAATACACCAGCCCAAAAGACCACGTTTTACGTGCACGTAAAAGTGTAGCGTGATGCGTGTTACGTGTAACGTGAAGTTATCGTAATCCCGTCCTAAACCGGGCATCACGTGAGTTGGCGCAGGAGCTGTCGCTGACGGACCAGCAGCGCCGGAAGCCGCGAACGGGCCGGTAGTGTCGGCGCATGCGCGGAGGGACGGGCGTCGTTATCACGTGCTCGCAGGACGACAGCCTTCCTGTGGGACGAGATACAGACTTCGTAGCTCGCCTGCCCCAAGGGAGCCCCGAGACACTATTTCTGTCCACCTCACAGTTGCCAAATATTTTTGAGAGAAAGTCTCTAGATTGGCATACGAAAATCACCATATTGTAATATTAGTCTATTTTCAATTAAATTGAGACAAAATGTATAAAATATTGTTTTCCCATGACGAATTATTATTTATACTTCCTTCTTAAAGTTGCTTACCTCCATTTATATATTGTTACAATTTGCCAAAGTCAATGGGCTTAGCCAGGTTATGGAAGGGATGGAAATCTTATTTAAAATAAAGAGTTGATAAAAATTTCCTAATTTATTTACAAACNGCCGTGAAATGTTCAACTGGAATGTACAGCGAAACGACTGTCTTTGCAGTCAGCATGGAGCGACTCCAGCCCGGAGGCCAAAGACAACCTGCAGTTTAAAATAATACACGGCATTTTGGTAGTTAGCGTAACATTACATCTTTGATTGCTAAGGATAATTCACAAAACTAAATAAATTAAACAAATTTCAATATTTTAACTGAATTTTCTTTTGTGATGACATGACATCGCATGGATATCATAACTGCTGCCATTTTGTTTCGATAGTCATTGAATATAACCATTCACTTCAAATATTTTAGTTTAAAACAATTTATAATGTTTATTGATCTAAATTTTTAACGGACATTCAGAATTGATTTACCACCGTTAACGGAAATTATAGCATGATGATATGGTAGTGTAGGAACATTTAATATGTAGAAGACATGTACTAATATTCAAGATAAACTTGTATACGATATCAACAAGAATATTTGTTTTAATTTAACGAATTATTTTCGTGTAATGTTGAGGCTGCAGATGCATAGAATTTGCTTATTAAATTTATTTATGAGGTTGTTTGATTTTATCGTTTGCGGAAATTTGTGAAGTTGTCACTACGACGTTTATGAATACTACTGACTGAACTCCATATGGAAAGGTTTCTGTATCGAATAATACGAATTAAAAGGGATGACACAGGTGGAGGGAGGAATATGCAACGCCGAAGGAAGATCACGCGGGGAAACGCCACCCCTCCAGTGAAGCAGGCCGGGGTTTCAACAGCGGCCTTGCTGAGCGATTCAGGCGTGCCAACCACAAGTGCCAATGTTTACCTGCTGAAGCCGCGTGGGGTGAACCACCTGTCTTCTTAGTTCCAACCTGAAATGGGCTTTCGTGACAATATATGCCACTTTTGTAATTTGTTACGGGACGACACTCCTCCATCACTGCCGGTATGCGTTGTATAATGTCTCCAACTTCACGCCTTCGCCTTACTGGGCTCACAGACAACGGAGATTTATACTCACTCGTTTGTCGTCGAGAAGGTTGTTTGGAAAATGCACTTAGATTTATGTCTCCGCCAAGTCCCGCTTTATGAAGCTCTGAAAATTATTGTAATAAATCCTCAACATTTAAATGCATGTTCCTCCAGTACAGTTGATTCCAAAGGTTTATTGCTGTATATTTCAAAACTTGTAAAACCACTTTAAAATTAAATTAATACGCGAAGTAACCCTTAAGTGAAAGTTGCTTTCATTGTGCAATGCTGGTAGTCTCATATGCATACAATAAGAACCACTTCAAAAGAACTACTTCAAACAAAGACACCTAAATGACATGAAATAGCTTTCCGGGCACGAAAAAGTTAAAAAGCCACAGAAATACGTAATTTTTTTAATCAACATTACTGAGTATCTTGCTACGGAGACAAGTAATAAATATAATTTAAGAAAATTTGCACCTTTGAATGTTGAAGTATTAGTTACATATTGTTTAAAGAGTGTAAATGCTAATAATGGGCAATTTCATGTTAATATTTTGACATGAGAATTTCAGTAAAGAAAGTTTAAATTAGTATTGGGACGTTGTGCATTCATTAGAGAAATAATTCAGCAAAACAGTAATACGGTTGCCTTTTTGACTTCCATGGTTGCATGCTCGTTTAGTGTATTTTGCATAAAGGCGATGTGATACTTGATGATTGTTGCATTGTCACCCTTGTCTACTTGCGTCAGAGCTTCAAACGCGCAATATGTGAAGTCCTTGTGACAGATTTTCGGATAAATTCAAGATTATTTGATGGCCGTAGCTTGTCTTCAAATGTTATTGTCAAACATATCTGACGGAGATACGTTGACAGTAACAGTGTATACAGCGACTCACGGACGTAGAGAACACTTGTCGTTTTCTGCGCACGTCCTCGCTATTAGCTCATCCATCTCCAGGTGAACTGTCAAATACACATTGTTAAACATGACATGGACGTTTAGTCTTTAACAGATCCATGCTTCTAAGTAAAACATGTCTTTCATAACTTTAATATAATCCAGTTGCATTACAAATCAGTCACAGGAAGTGGAATAACATCTATACACTGTTCACGGTAAACGGATAACTTTTGAAAGACCTGCTTAATATCTGCTTGTATACAATTGTGTATTCTTTTAAGATCAACATCGCCATGGGCCTGGTCGCTGTGTTAATGCGTCGGTCAAGTGAAACTGTGGAATTATCAGAAAATTACATATTTTAAAAATTTGTTTATTCACAAGCTACCATTAACTAAAAAAAAAAAAAAACCATAAAGCAAGAGAAATCATTTCAGTATTCACAAATGTTTACATAACACTTTTAATTCAACGCTAATACGTGGAACAACTCTCCTTCCGTCGTTACCATCTTTACTGGACGCATAACCGTCAGTGTGTACGTTAAAATATACGCACGTAAGTGCAGTGACATTTTTCTAAGGTTGGTTTCAGAAGTGCTCACTTTACCGTGAACAACCTTCAATAGTATGTATTTATATAAAGAGTTATTTGACCTCTTATCAAAACCACGGCGTTTAAATAATGCTGTTGGTAAAAAAAGGAAAGAACAGTCCAATATAGGAGCACGAAGCTTTGTTATGCGCATCTGGCATGCAAACTCTGCTCCATATTTCCTTTGTGACGATAACATAGAATCCCGCTAAAAGCGCACGTTCCACAGGTCGAAACTGCCAGAAGACGACAAAACCATATTATCGTTTTATAAACTTTGAGTGGTTAGCGAACCTGCGATCCACCGAGGTAATTTGTGTCCAATCTCAGCTGGGCCACTCCCCATTTTCTAATGGGGGAAACGGTACCACTGGCCGACGGGTTTTCTCAGTGTACTCCCACTTGCTCCGCCTTTCATTCTGTGTCTGCTCCACCTCAATCTCTCAGATATGGCTGTTGGAAGCCCACCTGTATCTCTCAGCTCAGTTCTGTAATCACTAATGAACGAGCGGCTGGCCATGAACTCGATGACGAGACACCAAAGAGAAGAAGCCTCGTTTAGCATCGCCTTATAAGCGGACAGGAACTCGGCGGAAAAGGTCAGACGAGTCTAATCCCAGCTCAGGGTCGTAACTGTCCAAGCTCGTAGCATGCTCGTAGTCTTGTGCGGCGAGTGCGAGAACCCTATCTCGACTCACGTCTGGACTAATACTTCACACAGTCGCCTAAAATAAAGCCGTGAGTGATCTTATGACAGTCATTCTGACTCCAAGTTCCAGATAATATTATTTGGCATGAAGACAGAAATATTGGTGTGTCAATATTCAGCTTTTTGACTATGGAAGGTTTTCAAACGAGCCCTAACGAACCCATTTGAACCCTTTCGAAGCCACACATGCCACACAGCTTAATTATATTTATTACAATGTATATGTCTGTGAAATATTTCCTCAACTGTCAAATGGCATCATCAATATATTCTTCAGAATGTTCACAGTTGTTATTGGTTGCCGGTTTTCTTTGCAGTTATGGCCCTTATCTTTTCTCAATTGATTTTTACATCTAATGTATATATATTGCTGTTGAATGCCGTCTGAAACTCTGCGCTGAGATGGTCTCACCAAATGTACAAGTAAACTTTTAAATGTTTTTGGAAGCAAATTTATGGTAGTTTAAAGGTATAAATTTATTACTTGTGACAACACAGTTTTTTCTTCCTTTATTGTCGGGGCCTGGAGAGTATAAAGAAGTAAACTAAATACTGTAACAAAGAACAGTTCACCCCGTAATCAGCTATACGGCTAGTCTGTCACGCTACGACCTCCCTCGTAGATTGTGTTCTCGGGATTTTTGAACAATTTTTCAACTCTCGCCGTTTGAGGTGGAATGGGCACTATTCAGAATTCCCACTTTTCCTTCTTTGACTTATTTCCATTTCAAACGAACTCCATGGCCGAACTGGCTGGAATGTTACCTTTATAACACGAGACTTCGAGTTCGAATCCTGTTCTTAGACACAAGATGATATTATTTTAACACGTAATCACAGCACCTTCTTCCCACATCAGATTAACCTATCAAGTACAGCACGATGTGGCGCCTTTGACAATGCGATCTTCCCCTCGTTGTCAGATGCAGGTGAACACATCTCTCCAGGAGATGGGGAGAGGCAAGTACTTGCAGGGTACGTTCCTGCGTTGCGACATACATATGACAACCGCATGCATGGGAGGCGAAGGAATGTGCGAAGGTAGTAACCCAGGACAGTGGAACACGAGCCTGTAGACTGGTGACTTTGCTACCTACTGTAGGAAGGCACGGAGTCTTCTCTTGCAGACACTTCACAGTGATAGACTGGCGACGTACAACGCATCATGCATGTGGGTGTGCTCAGGGTGCTGCCAGACAAACACTGTGTTACATTCATGCATCATTGTGCATGCAGATGGACAGGGTCTAGCAAGATACTAATTGAAAAAAAAATGTCACGTCATTTGTTTGCTTTGCTTTAATGTTAATGGCACCAATTTAATTCCTTTAACGATTATTGTGTTAAAGATAATGAAAGTGTTTATTGTGGAATCGCATTACAACAGTTGATGAAAGTTCCATGTGAAATATGAAACTGTATTACTTTACCTACCATTTGTCATAAATTAAAAACTTATATTTAATTATTTTACTATAAAAAAATTTATCTTCATCGCGAGTCTGTCTACACCCAGAGATTTGTAACAGTAAAAACAATAACACATTCAGACTAGCTAACCTTAGCTGGAAACAACAAATTCATATTTTAAGCAGAGAAGGAAGCTTCATGCATTAACTTGCTGGAAGTCGGTGCACAAAACACAAACTTTGACTGATGTCAGATATGACACAGGCCATAGTAGTTACTGCATTTTGTTGGCTTGTTCACTCTGCTAAGGGGATATCTGACTTTACGTGTGTATAGTTTTGTTTTTCTTTGCAAGTAAGGCGTGGTAAAGCTTGTGGTTGTACAATTTAGATGCAATTTTAGTTGTTTTTTTTTTTTTCAAGTTGCCTGCGGGATCTTCTTAACTTAAACAGTATTACATTAGACAAACGGAAATGCGTGACCGAATTTGACTTGAAAATGAAAATATCATGGATTTCGCGCAGATGCTTTCCATGCGTCACGTAACTAAAAAATTTAATTGATTTTAATTTTGAATGAATGACTCAAGTTACGTAGTTAACATATGCCTGGAAACAATAGTTCTAATGAAGTATTTATACATTGTGGAACCAAGTAAATTTATTCGTTCTTGGTCTTCAGGTAAAACAAAAGTATTTTATCAATAATATATTTATAAATAATATTTTTGTAATTTGTACTTACAGTAATTACTTGCAACAACGCGCTACCCACAGATACATGTAATAGCGTCGAAGATGCAGTATCTAGAGCGAGAATACGGGTAATAAATAAGATGGGAAACATGCATATTTGAAAACATTATTGAAGCAGTACACAGTAAGTACAGAGAGATGGAGGCCGTCGAGAGGTGAGAGCCGTAGCCACTGCAGAGTTAGGACGGGGAGAGCTGGCGAGTCGTCTTGGTGACTCGACAGAGTAGAGCGGCCTTCAACTTGGGATCATGCAGGAGGCAGGAGAGGACCGGCATAACCCCAGCCACCTGTCACAACACACAGCACACCGAGACCTGAGCCCTGCTCGAGATACACTTCCAGGGTGTTCCTCCACCTCGTGCAAGCAAAGCTCCACCACAGGGACAACGCCCTGCATACCTGCGCACTCAGTCTATACTAGGCAGTGGAAGGGTTGTTTCAACTGTGTATTTAGAAGCATTGTGTGGCATGGGACTGCCCGCCACGTTTACCAGGCGGCAATCCTCCTCGTAATGTTTCCCACCTGCTGGAGCATGTGAGTGAATCAGCGACACTGATGGTGGCCACCGTACCAACATGTCAATTAACACACTGGGAAGCGTGTCAATAAACCATTATTTGGACACAGTAACATCATCTTACCCAAAACTTACTAAGAAAATACGAAAGAAATTGGTACCATTTCAAAACCTGGGGCATTATTTGTAAATTCACACGAGATTTTTCTTTATCCATTGCGATATTCAGTGTTTAAGGGAAGAGATGATAAGCTACAGTAAAAAAGAAAAATAGTAAAAAAAAAACCAAAAAACGCATTAACATTCGAGATTGTTGTTTAATAAACTTTATATCTTATCTTTGAACTGCACAAGTTTAAGCATTACTTAAATCTTTGTCAGTTAAAGAACGATGACCAAGTTTACTATAAAAGATTGCTTGGAAAACCTCGCTAAATTTAACTCTGGTTAAATTTATCTAAGCTCTCTTCACCAAACAACATGAAATAATGATACAGCACGTAACGAATTTTCACAGCAAAGATGCTGGTTGTTTTATTGGAAACATAGTATATGGTGCGATTGTACGACACGTAGAGTACTCGTAAATATAGTATCCTGATTGGCAAGTACCGGGCCCGAGCACCATCTACTGAAGTATTTGTTGCATGATTACAGGCGCTGTGGAATATGAAACCAACACTGTTGTCTTATGCTAGTGCGTGTCGGTATCCACTTACTGCTCCATGCATTTATCACGAAATTACACGCCAATTTCCTGTAATATATCTATGTGAGACGTTCGTTTGTTTATTTTATACGGCGATATTGGAAGCTGATATTTTTGAATGTACCTCGAAGTTTATTTCATATTTGAAAAAATAAAATTTATCGCAGTATTTGGTAACAACACAGTAAATTTGCTATGCTTCGTCCGCATGTCTCATTCTATTGTGTGAATATCTCATTTCAAATATCACTGAACGTAATTTCATCAATAGTATAACAATGTTTTATTTGTGAAACAGTCTTTGCGCTTCGTCTGGCGCGTGTCGTCTGCACGCAGGCCGCCATTGTGCATCACCGGGACGCTACTCCCTCAGCGCGGGGGAAGTACAAGCCCTTGTGAGGGCTCTTGTCCTCCCTATTGTATGTCATTTCTTTCAACCCAGGTTGGGGCCAGCTAGCCTGTCCCGCCTGGCTGTAGATTAAATTGTTTGCTCTGAGGCTAAGCCAGCAGTCATTTTGTTAAAGGACCCCTGGGTAGCGCCAGGGGACCTGGTACCCATTAACTGTTTCCTCTCCTTCCCTGCCGATCTGCAAGCAGGGAGAATGCAGCGAGTGTTTTGTCTGCTCCGACCGCTGCACGAGCGCTGTCTTGTGACGGCGAGGCTGAACTACATTAAGCGTCAAGGCGATTCCTAGTCAACCATTGTGTGTAACATTACGAGTATCAGTAAATAAATGTTCTGGGAATAATATTTTTTTTCAGGGAAGGCAAAAAAAAAACAACAACAATTATTAATTTTTATTTTTATCCTTTAAAATGTTTCCAAAAAGAAAAAGAAAAATTGAAAATTGTTAAAAATATTATATTTATGTGTTTATTGCACAGTTACCTTAATGGAAAAGAGAAAAGTACAAATAATATGTGTAGCTTAATCCATAGGCTTTTATAGCGTTTAATAATATTTTACCGTTACACATCTAATTAGTGAGAAATTCATCTTCCCACGAATGTATAACGCAATGCTTCCTTATAGACAAACTTGGCTTTGAGTAGTTCATTTGTTTACTGGGGATTCCCCTTAAACTTTGACCGTTGAACTTCCCCACTGACGTATCTCCTGAAATTTTGGCAGCGAATTATGAAAATGATTTGCGTCTTATTAAAAGTGTCCACTGGAAACGCTTTGTTTTGTTTAGTAGGAAGTAGAGAGAGCAATGCTTATCAGTAACGTTTTTCTACACTGTCACTTGATCGACGCAAGTATGGAGGGAACAAGTACATAAATAGGATAACAGTTACAAGTTGTAGTAAAGTACACAATGGGCGTAGTTGTACCTACTGACATCCTAGCTAGGAATACATAGTGGTGCGAGTGTACTACATGCTCGCGATACGCACCTCCATCCCTAGAGGACCAATGGCGACCAGGAGAGGGGGTAGTCGTGGTCTGGCGGGCAAGAGGCCACTCTCGGCTACAGACAGACTCCACAGCACGAGGAGAGCTTGTGGAAGCCACAGCAGTACCATACCCGTGACCAGCCACAGCGACATCTGCAAACAACACAGGCATCACTCTCAGCACGGATTTTCTCGGGGATCTCCCGTTTGTCCCACCCTTTCATTCCGGTGCTGCTCCATACTCCCTTCGCTTCACCCCCATCGGCTCTCAAGACCTCGATGTTAAGAGCTACCCAAATATTTCCACTTACTCCATTAATCTAATTGTTTCTAAATGCGAGCATGAAATGTTGTGGTCCGTCACGTGAGCCGGAGCTCACGTAAGTACACATGTTGTACTAGGTTGAGAGCCACACAGTTACCCTGGCTAACATGCCGATGACACCTGTACGACGTCAGCAGTGCTGGAAGGCGCTCACCTTGTCCAGGCAGCGTTGCTCCAGACGACTCTTCAGAGCCGGAGAGGTCTTGATTGAGGACAGGGACACCCACACACCGGACACACTATCGACAACACATGAGTCACTCCGCTGCTCACAACTTCCAAACTTGTTGCTGCAGGAGAGCGCCTTATTAAATAAATAGGCCGTTCACGGTAAAGTGAGCACTTTAAAAACCACCCTCTTGAAGAACACCACTTCCTGTTAACTGCACATATGCTACCGTGCGCACCGGCATGCAGGCACACAGCTAAGTCGGCAGCGGATCAAAAATAGTTCTCAGTCTTGACGCTTCACGAGTGTCACATTTACAGTTATGGCTAATGTAGTGAGTGAGAGAATTGGCGTAACCAACAACACACTTATGTTGTTAACATTTTTACGTTTTAACTTGACTGGCGCATCAATAAAGTAATTAGGCCAATGTCAGTGCACATTTTACGTATGGGGCGAGGATACAAAATCAGGGGAAAATTAGATCTTAATCTGGGCTTTTAGAAGTGCTCAGTTAACCCCGAACATCCTATACTAGCATTATCAAACTAGAAACATTTACATAAGTAGTCCTAAATTAGATATTACATACTCAGTACAACGCGAACTCTTAGAACTATTTCTATTAATACGCTGCTAACTTAACTGGAGTCTGCATGAATGTGTGAAGTGTTGCATACGTGTAATTAAGAGTAGTGAATTTTTTTTTCAAAAGTTAATTTCAAAACTCCACCCATTACAGCTTCTTGATTTTGCGATTGCGTAAAAGTTTTCCGTGTTATCATTTATGCTGAGTACAAATGTAGGAAGAAAAAATTCTGTGCAGCTCCACCACGAGAAAAAAAATACTTTTACTTTTCTTTAACACACTAAAATGGGGCGGTGTTTGCAATAATATTGATCAATTTATACATTTTATTAATTACGGCTCTACATAATATTTGTTTTTATTGTGAGATTCTATTAACTGAAATTATATTTTCAAAAATTGAACCAGCGGATGTCTTTTTATAGCATTTGGTAAAACTGCCAGTGTTAATATTAGAGCAAACATAACTCGGATGGTTTTATGCCAGTGCGTTTGTGCGCAAGTTTATTTATAATAGCTGGTTGGTAAAAGTACTGATGAACATGACCACGGGCAGCAACATATCACATCAATACTATTAGTAAAGAAAATAATCTTACACGATACTGTAGGACTCCGTGGCGCAACGGTAGCGCGTCTGACTCCAGATCAGAAGGTTGCGTGTTCAAATCACGTCGGGGTCACAACCAATTTGTTATTTTAGTAATCACTTATCAATAAGACTTATTGACTTTGTTCTTCAACTATGAATATGCACAGCATTGTGTGATAATTTTGGAATAAACTAATTTGTTAGTGTTTGTTTACATTTATTTATTACTGAAACACGGTAATGAGATACACTGCTGAGTCCATAGTATTATTTTAACGGATGTATGCATATTCCATTACCCCGATTTGAAAATTATTTTCAAATACACATCAGAGGAAGCCGGCCAGGTAAAATCTTTACTCAGTGTAACATATTTTCAAACACATTAAAAAAATATTTGACCAACTTTGTTTGATAGCAAAATGTGATAGTCATATTTCGCCTTCAAATGCAATTGTGAAATGTATTTGAAGATGATAATTTGACAGCGTGGCAGTTTCAAGGTAGAAGGAGAGTGGCGCGTAATAATCCACTGTATTCGCCTGAACAACATGCATTAATTATTAATTAGTAGTACACACACTCCCGAAAGTGTCAGAAAAATACGATTTATTTTGCGTGTGAATAAAATAATGCATATACAGGATGAATGGTTAATGTATGCTAACCCGGCATGAGCGGAACCCTAAGGACAAGTAGATAGGGAAACGTACATAGGACATAGGGACTAAAGTGATTCCTGAGGGTGGTAAAGGCCCTGAGACGTTGCGATTGGAAATGTGTTATGTAACGTTATATTGGAAACCAATTGCGATTAAGCAACGAAAATTGGCACACAGGCACACGTTTACAAGGCAGGTTACCGCACATAACAGCGTTACAGAGAGCACACCCCTTAATACATTAAATAGGGGTTGACACCTTCTAATTGCTTGGAACTTTGTAACCCTGTGTATGAAACAATTTGAAATTGCATGCTAGTAATTGGCATTAGAAAAGCAATAAAAAAGGTTGCATTTGCAGTATCCGATAATCCCTACCGCTTGCTGAGAAGTAACATGTTTATTTGGAAAGCAGATGAATGGTTGCTTGGGAATAAGGCAGCCTGTATCACTGTCACGCATGGCGTGTGAACTGATATCCTTGGTAATGTTCCAGTCCTATGGCAACATGTTTATAAGATTGTGGACGGCTGAGAAGTTGCTGCAGTCAAGTGCATCATTACATTGGTTCCTGTTGTATCGAGTGGCGACGAGGTTGCCTGCCTGCTAGCATTGCGTTGGTAGTGTGCATAGCAAACAGTTCTTCACGGAGTGTGTGATGGAGTGGAGTAATGAGGAACCGACGGACATGTGTCTCACGTATGGTGAAATGATGTGTAATGCATCAGCTGCGCGTCGTCGATACGCCGAAAGGTTTCCAACCCGATATTCACCAGTTGCACGAGGATTCACTTCTGTTCACCGGCGTATGCACGACGACGTGCCACAACTGCTTGAAGAAGAACCACTGAGTCTACGAGAAGACATGTGGTACAAGCACAGTTGTCCACCAGTACACTTTAGTTAAGGCAGTGCTTGGTTGTGCTGTGCTTGGTGCCGAGGTGAGACGGCGATATGAGGCATGCACGTCCGTCAGTTCCTCATTTCTCCACTCCATCAGGGAGCTGCGGTGGTTGAGCGGTCAGCCTGCTCGCCTCCCACCAGGGTGAACCTGGTTCAATCCCCTGCTTGGTCACTCCCGTATGTAGGAATCATGCCGGACGATGCCGCTGGTCGGCGGGTTTTCTCGGGGATCTCCCGTTTCTCACGCCCTTTCGTTCCTGCGCTGCTCTATACTCACCACAATCACCCTCGTCGGCTCTCAAGACCTCGCTGTTAAGATCCCGTCCAAATCTCTTCAGTCAGTCAGTCAACTCCATCACACACGTTGTGAAGTACTGTTTACTGTTTACATGCTCTATCAACATTTACTGAAGTTATATTAAACGGTGGATAGTCTGTTTCACATCATGCACGTATTCCTACCACCGACAAACCAACCATAATGCTAAAGTATGTTCTCTTTCGCCACGCCATCTACTCCATTCCGCTATTATGTCGTATTATCACGTGTGGTTTTGCGGTTCATGTTAACACTCATTACTGACGAGATGGTTCTAAAAGTGTTCAGTTAGCATGTGACTGGTGTGTCGGAAGTGGCAGCCGCGTGACGGATGTGCGTGTACTTGACGTAACTGCAGTTTAAGTGCGTAGTAAGTGTGTCAGTACTCACGCCGCAGTGCTCGGCAAGAGGTGCGCCGCCAACATCAGACTGAAGAGGTAAGGCAAATGACGTGACTGAGGAGCCATGGACCAGTCGACGTCACACGCCGTCCCAGATGAGTCGCACCCAAACCTGCACCACATCAACATGCACCCAACATTCACCTGCCCCACTCCAATACGACTCTCTAAGTCACATGCTCAACACTCGCACACATGTCTTTTATATGAACAACATACTTTTAACAATTTCATTTTAATCTTTTAACATTGGAAATTGGTTAGAGGAAGTATACAAACAATACAAAGCACTTTTTCACATGAACAGTGTTTTAACAACAAATTCTATCCACGTGGTTTTTCTTATTAAATATCTAAAGATAATAATTTTTTAATAGTTTCATTAATTTTCAAACTTTCCAATTGTTTTCAGTTTTCTTTCAGTACCGAAATAGACGTAAAAAAATGACATGAAGGATGATACTTATCTTCTTTACAATTACATTTTAGCCTAAAACCACTTCAAATTGTTAACCAGAAAATTGGCCGACCGTGCAACGAGCACGTTAAAGAAAACCTCTGGCTTCAAAGAACTAGCAATTAACTAAGTATTGACTATCCTGAACAGACACACTAAGTGGACTGGGTTGGCGCTGTAACGAAGTACTCGATACCACATAACAAATACGACTGGACAAAGGAATAAAAAACAGTTTTCAGTAAATATTAAGATGTTCATTATGTTTAAATTGCTTTGTTTACAACGATAAGAAATTACGAGTTAAAAAAATTTGTTGAATTGCTGAAGGCAATTTGGTATTTACTACAAATTTTTGTCGTGGAAGGACTTATACTTAGAACTTTATTAGTAGTGGTTTTCGTATTTCTGTATTTTGTAATGTAAATTCGCTCTCTGGGTTAGTTTTGCATCCCATTCCAGGATTGAGGTAATGTAAACACGGCAAATTCATTGTACGTTCAATCCGTGCTGATTCCAGCCAAAATCCGATCCTAACTGGAATGTTACTGTATACAGTATAACTGTCTTTGGTTTCATGAAAAATTATTTTCAGCCACATACAAATTTGTTTCAAGAATATTTCGCAAATATTTTGACGAACAATACAATATTCAAATCGTCAAAACGTAGTCAATTATTAAAAAAAAAACTCTTCTACATTTCTGCATTAAAATAACTTAACGAATTATTAAAGTGCTTAAAAAATGTTCCCACGATTGAATTCCGTAAAATAGTGATATTAGGGGACGTCATATACTAAGTAGACATAATTTTGCAAACCAGGAATGAGTTTTAATTAATAGCAGAAAAATGCTCAAGATTTTCGTGGGTATTGTCGGTTTTCAAGTAGTTTTATATTCGCCCTGGGATTCCCCACGCATTCTGCCAGCTTGTTTGGCAGGATTAAGATGAGCAAGTTGGTATGACCAGAACCACTTATTTTAAAAATAAATTATTGTCTATTGCTTTATGCCCAAAACATATCAAGGGCACAGGACGAATGCTAACTTTCTTACACCTAGAAAACTGAAAGCAGCGGAACCTTATAGGAATTCCAAGTCAGACACCGCGCATTGACAGTTACGCCTGTAGGGATGTAGATCCGCGACACCTACGTTATCGAACGACGCATTTCTTTGTGATGTTGAGAAGAAATGACTACAGGGCAATAATAAAATAACTTTATCTATAAAGTTTAATTGCAGTACTATTGTAAGATTTTATATGAATATACATGAACTGTATCCACTGCCGAAAAAAGCATCCAAGGTCAGAAGACAAAAAAATTTCAGAAAAAGAACGACAGAAAGCTAGCAACAAAATAAAAACCTAGCAGTTAAGGAAATATGAACTAACGCGCGGAAGACAGCAAACTAGACAAGAAGAATGATGGACAACAGCCCCAAAGAATACACCAGGAAAATATTTTCTAGTCAAAGCACAAGAAAAAGTTTTTCCTAGTTTTCGTCTTTCATGTTGTGAAATAGTTTGTTGCTTTGTTTAGTTTTTCAGCTTATCTTCGACACTGGATACAGCGCATACTTGAAGAGAGACACTCGTGAATGACGCATTGTGGCGGAGCAGGTAACAGTACCTGCCAACTCCGAACAGAGGAGGTATGGTCCAGGCGGCAGAGTACATCCAGCAGCACAGCACTCCTGCTACGTAGAGACAGAGTGATAGCTCGGACCCTGGTACGCAGACACACAGGCACGCTAATAGCTGCAACAGGCAGACTAGCAGCGCAATGCTACAAGTATACGAGGTAGACATGGAGGAAGTTGCTGAGAGGAGCAGCCACGGCCTGTGTGGAGGAACCATTCCAGCAAACGCCTGGAGTGAAACCAAGGCAAACCAAGCAGGGTGGCTGCACTGGGATTCGAACTCGGGTCCTCCAGAAGGTCAACCTCTACGCCACATCGCTCGGTAAATACAAAACAAACAGTGAATAACTATGCATCTCAGTTCATAGTAAACAAGAATTTTTCAGTATTTCCTTATCGAAATTCAACGTTAAATTTATGCATTTCACGGCGACTAACTATACATTTTGCTCTAAATGTGTAGTAGTGGTTCTAAAATTATCTCTGCAAATAGTTTGAGGAAAATTGCTCCTAAAAAAATTGGTTGTGTTCCCAATAATGATCGATTACAGATTAAAAGTAGTTGGATAAAAAAATCATTATTTTACATTGTCTGAACATCGCCTAACTTGTATGCATTATATGTAATAGAATTTGGAGGAAAGAAAACATTTCGATTTAATTTTTTTTTATAATCTCATGTAAATTCTCTCTTTTATTGTTTACGGTGTACACAAAAAAATCTAACTCGCTGGCAGAAAAAAGCTAGTTCGAACTTAAAGGGATTGGTATGGNCGCTACATAAGCAAATTTACGTAAAAAAAAATAAAAAAAATTTTGTGTAATTTTAATTACTGGATGAAAAGACATTTTGGCAAATATTTTTATTTGAGACTGTTTCTGAATTTTTTTTTCAAACAACTTTTTGTAAGTATTTCGTAAAATATACAGTATCCCTCGTTTTTTTCTTCTGTCAATGGTTTGGTTTTTGTTTGCCAATGTGTTGCAAAAAACATACAAATTTTGATCCGGATTGGTGATTTTAGAAAAATCTACAATTATTTTCTGGAAATGATTTTCCTTGCGAAGTCTACTAGATAATTAATGTTAAGGAAAACATGAAACAACGCGTTTCTTGCAATCGAAATCGCAAGGGGCGTTCAAAAGTACAAATTTGTTCCTACCTGTTTTGCATATTTTATGTTCTTCTGTTATAATACCAAGTAGCAGGAAGGTGAACGTAAACAAATTTGGTAAATAATTTTTGCAAACAAATTAAGTGGGCAGTGGGGATTTTATATTTATATTATCTCCATACATATGCCAAAATTGCTAAAGTTTTTTTTGTTTACATTCGAGCAATTAAATCCTCAATGAACCAAAGTATTAAGCAGGAAATTCTATACATAAAATGTTTACCGTATCTACTAAAAATGGCGTCGGCACTCCAGGATGTAGTGAGACTGCGCGTGAGACCTCAGTTGGAAAGTGAGTGGCTGAGGAAAATGAAAAGTGAGCTGCGGCTTGCAGGTTGGACCTTGCAATCTTCTTTCCTTTGTGGGGCAGCGACGTGCAAGGAAGGACAGGCATCTGCTGCCAATAGAGCACGTCTTACCTGAGGCGACAGTCGGCCGTCGTCAACCCGCCCTTCTTA
Source organism: Clitarchus hookeri (assembly GCA_002778355.1). Taxonomy (NCBI): domain Eukaryota; kingdom Metazoa; phylum Arthropoda; class Insecta; order Phasmatodea; family Phasmatidae; genus Clitarchus; species Clitarchus hookeri. The sequence goes on from NQII01001328.1 coordinate 425,912, forward strand.
CCGACGTTATCCAGATTGTTAGCAACTCACATCATTCAATATGTAGAATACTATAAAAGAGCGTTGATTGTCGTGTTTCTGGAGTTATGGGGTGGTGATATAACGGTTATAAAATAACAGTTGGAGGTGAACAACTTTCGTTACAGCCGCAACCATTGCCGACGCACAGCTTCACAGCAAGTTGGCAAACTATGCAAGAAAGTATGAGTAGCCAGTCGGAATGCAATCTTGTTACCACATACTTTCGCCTTTATGTGTATGATTAATTTTTTTAGCAGGAAATTTGTTTATACATGTTTAAATCAGAAAGGAAGAGTTATAATCAGTGCCCGGTAACATTATCGGCCTGTAGCTCAGCCAACAGGTGGGACGCCAGGCCCGTCCCTAGAGCCAATCAGAGAGTGGAACCGCCTCGCCAGTCAGCCTGTGTGTGTCCGGCAGAGTGCGTGCATGTCTCAGAGCAAGGGAGCAAGACGGCAAGAGACGCACGCCTAGCATTGGTCATGCAATCAGCTGTCTCAAAAACATGAGGCGGTGCGTCCTCACTGCTCTTACTGGAGAATGAAGGCTGACGTTTGTGGGACGACGCGTATGACGACGGCCCAGCCCGTCACGGGCTACATACCAGTAAGCATGAGGGATCTCGCGTGGCCCGACCTCTGTCGGGGAACGTACTTAACTTCTCTGCTTCCACGGCGAGTCTAATAAATAGGCACGTGAAAAATTCGCGTTAATACTTCGTACCTTACTACACTTCACTGACCTAGACCTACAGGAGAACTATTCGTGCTTTCATTGGCTATTGGCGTTTACATGCCATCATCACCTGTCTGACCGCCGTACTGCTCATCCATTGGGCCTTAATATCGACTGGGGAAGCGTCGTTGGGCGTGCCACACAAGTTTTCGGCCAATGGCAGACGACAGCAAGCCTATAACACCTTGGAGTTCAGTCTGCAACTTAACGCGAATTCCGCACGTAGCTACTAACAAACAGTGATCCAGTTGCAAGTGTTACTTGAGTGTAGATACTAGGTAGCGAAGTGTTGGTGTCGCTAGAGGCTAGGCTCTGTGCGAGTGTATCTCACCTGGAGACCTGCGGGAGAGTAGAGCCCTCTCGACTCCCAGCAGGGCTATGGTCGCTGTCTGACAACAGCCGAACACGAGCCTCGTCATGGCGAACATGCGGCAGCAGGCATCGCCGAACAGCCACCTGTGAACCCACGTCACACAGTCTCCTCCTCCAGCTGACGGCACGACCAGTCATCTGCTACAGCTCCAGCCAGTTCACACTACCACCAACCTTAGGATCGGCCTCGCATTTCATGTTGAACCGTGCCTGACGATGCCGCTGGTCGGCCACCGGGTTTTCTCGGGGATCTCCTGTTTCCCCCGTCCTTGCGTTCCGGCGCTGTTCCATGCTCACTTCGCTTCACCCTCATCATGACCTAGCTGTTAAGAGTCGCCCGATTATCTTCACTCGCTCACTCACTCACTCACTGTTATTCTAACTGATTTCAGTAGTTTGTGGATACTTATTTTGAAACTGCGACTACTTATGCCACTCTGGCAATATACATTACGATATTAAACAAACATAAAGACAGAACTTTTGTCAAGTGATTATAACGTAATTAGTAAAACATAAATTTTAAATTAACAATAGATTCCCGCAGTTCCTAAAATACCGAATAACGCGTAGATTAGATCTGACTGCTTACTACATTTGCATAAATTTCTTATACGTGAACACGTCATAATAAGAAATATTCAGTTATTCATTGGTAAGAAAGTTATGACACATAATTTGAAAATTCAACATGGCGAATGGGACCAATCGTAGATTGAGTTGTTTCCTGCTTTTAAAAAAAAACTATATAAGCACTTATTTACAATATAATTACAAACAATACGCTTCTAAGATGAATTTCTATTAGCTGAAGTTAGCAAGTAAGACTTCCTTTATGTTAACTAAATTTTTGCATACCCACTGCTTCATTCTTAAGTATATGCTTTTCTTTTTCAAACAGGAAATATAAACTTGTCTTTAAGCTTGTTTTTCAAAATAAAATTGAAACATGTGTTAATTTGGATTTATGCTTCTCTGTAAATGCCAAAGTTAAGATTTGCGAACTGGTTTTTGTAGTATCAGAATTTTTCAGATGAACAAATTAAACAAAAAGCAGAAGAAAATTAATTGTTTACACTTCGGTTTGGGCCAAGCAAATATAAAAATGTGTAAAGGTTATTGATTAGGTCGTAATGCTTGAATTTCTAATTGTGTGAACTGTTTAATCCTTCCAGTTACGTATAAATAAATAATTTTTTGGGTAAGAATGAACAAATATTGGGTGGTGTTCTTGAAACAGTGCAGTGATCTCTCACACTCCGGGACTAGTAAACAATGTGTTTTGATCCCGATGGTAATGGCGGCATTTGTGTGATGTGAAGTCTAGTAACAAGAGCGAGTAACAACTCTCGTACTTTCTTTACCTGTTGTGTTATTAGAGGTCATTAGAGACGGAGCAAGTCGCCGAGAGAAGCAGCGAAGGAATACGCCATGGTAAGAACAACACCAGCATTAACTTGGAGTGATATCGGGAAGTCACGGAGAACCGAAATCAGAATGACCTGTATGGGATTCGAACCCAGATCCTCCAGAGTGCAAGTCCATTGTGTTACGACTATGCCACGTCGCTCGATGACTAATTTCTGTAGATGAGGAGATTATGGGGCAAATAATATTAACAGTATTGCTGGCTAAACATTCATCCATATTTCAGCGGTCATTCATCCACAAAAATCGAAGCGAAACTTATTTTCACAACAAATTTACTTCAGTAAACTAATATTCGTGTTACTAGCTGTAACGATATTCTTTACCGTTCCAGCGGAAGTAAATTTAAGTGTGTGTCTGCGAGCCATTGTTTGAAAAATAAAGCTAGGGCCTTAGGCGCATTTCATTATTGCTGTTTTCACATACAACGCACTACAGGTTACATGTTGTCGAGTTTTTCCTTTAACATCATAATAACAAATATCTCGTGTGGCTACTGATGCCAAGTTTGCCTTCAAAACCTTCTCTAACTTATAGAGATCAACATCGATATCAACAGCATACTATATAATATACGCTACACTAATGTGTTACTGTAATAGCAAACTAGGCATTCCCCAAGGAAGTTGTCTGCATTGTCGCCACTCCTGTCCTCTATTGAGTGTATTCGAAAAGAGACTGGAAGAGGAATGGTTGTGCTTCAAGTCACTACTTTCTGGATGGAAGCACTCAACCATGATACAGCCATGCCAAGTAACATCCCAGGTATTGGTAAGTATTCACAAAGGATCCGTCCGTATGGTTTCTTTAAAGGTAATTTACCCATGTAGCACAACACACACGGCACATTTATTGTTTAGAGTCGGATGCCAACAGTTAGCAAAGAGCTGGCATGCACCAGGCACCATTGCTGGTCCTGAAGTGGCACCACTTACTCTGCCCATAACTGGCCCAGGTGTAGTGAACACAAATGGCACAAGCAGGGGCACAGTTATGTATCACTTTACAGCCACCAGATGTCCTACCGGTGGCTAGCCATGCTTCCACCAGCAATATGTATAGGTTATGTGCGGCCGTTGCTGGAATGCAGATGGTAAGCCGTTCATGGATCATTAATAGTTTACATAGGCGACTTTCGATCATCAGTTTCATTTCCATAAACATTCCATCAGTGCGCCATAAATGGCATGCCAAATGTCCTGTTGCTAGCAGTTTGCCAAGTTGCGTAGACCCACGTGTTTCTTGGGCCAGCAGTAATCCAGCAATGCCGTCAGTCTTGCTACGTGTAGCGCCATTGGCCAGCAACATGCTGGAACGCCATTCGCCAGTCAGCGCGTGGTAACATACTTGCCAACCAGTAGTACAGCCTTCACCGAGTCCGGAGAACGTGGCAGTCAATCAGACACGAGGCGCGCAAGTTTCACAATATTTTGCACGAGTGCTATTTTTTAACATGCATTGCCAACACACGTATGTTATCTCTGTCTTTATTCATATTAATCAAAGGTAAAACGTTATAAATTATAGATAAAATATAAGAACATTTCAATCTAACCTAAAATAAGGTACTTTTATGTTAACACAAGTATACAAGTTAATGATATATTTATGATATTTAGGAAACAACCAAACATAGGGCGATTTGTAAAAGTAGAGTACGTATAGCAGGTGAGTGTAGTTACATGTAGTGTTAGTGGTTAGGAGGAGGAGGGGGGAGTCTGACCTGCCGGCAAACAGGGAGGGCGCGGCGAAGGCGAACCCTCCTAGAAGACAGCGACCCAGGTCGGCGATCACCAGGTTGAGTAGCAGCAGTCGCGTGCGTGCCACCTCTCCTGAAGACAACTGAGCGCCCAGCAGCCAGCAGTTGCCGACCACACTCGCACAGCCTGCAAGTGGAGACCACACTTAGTGCACTAAGTCCTCTGTGCACTCGAGCCTCAGTTAGTTGTTCATTGGCTGACGCCCCAGTCTTTACCGCAAACAAGGTAGAGCGGTATTCCGTCCTGGCTCTCTTGCATGTTAGTTATTGGTTCAAATACGTCCAGGGCGTTTCTTGCAAACTGCAATCCAGTTGATATAGAAGGCCAAATGTAAACGTGTTTGAAATCTAGCTTGTCCTCAAATGAAATCGCGAGATGTACGTGTCTCTAACTATGACTATGTATCTCGGGCTACGCTAAAAACAAGCTCTAAGATATGGCTGACGGCCACGATAGGCATACATTCAATTGTGACAGCGTAGAGCAAAACCAAACAACGATGCCTGTGTTTGCAACGATTACGTTAGTTTTAAATTTTGGAAAATGTTGTGTCTTTTATATATTCCGTACGTTTTTCAGCACTGTAGCAGCAAACACCATAAGTGCATTTTTGTGGTTTCTGTATGTAAACTTGAGGATAAGTAGCGCTCGTGTTTATGCACGATCGCACTTTTGTTGGAAAGTTCCACGATCGAAATTCCATCGAAATTGAAGTACTCAGCACAAAACTACTTTGAAAACTTCCATGTCCTTTACAACAAATCTATTACGGCTATACATTCAGTGTCCCGTTATTGTTCAAAAGAATCTTACAGTAAATACTAAAACCCAGCAACAACGATTTCCCCTAGTAAAATTGTTATTTTTTATTACAACCACTCAAAATTATACTATATAAGTTATTTGAACAGTTTTACACATTACATAACATTTGATTGGGGAAAATTCAGCTCGACACCGCATTGGCTGATGTGCAGCCAATAACGAACACTGGATGATACGCTAAGATTGTCCGGTGTTGTGTTGTGTGGACCAACAGGACGCTGTTCACAGACCAACATAAGCGGCGTTCCTGCAAAGTGCATAGACTTCCAATACTTGTTACATTCAATTGATATTTCTGGGGATAGACTCTCTCTCTTTCTCTCTCTCTCTCTCAGTATATATATATATTTGTTTGAATGAGTTATTTTCTTATGCAGTTCACTTTTAACGAAGCATATTTGAAAGGCATGTTTATACTTGATTAGTTTCCTCACTCTTCATTCGCGCGTCATCCAAGCGAGAAGGGGACTTGTTAGCGACCTGAATGCCCTAGATGCGTTTTTCAGTATGCTCATTCGTATTCTAATGTGTTAAAAAATACTTTATTTTACGTACGCTCGCAATACAATGACTTTATTTTGTCTGTGCCAACTTAACAGACAGCCCGTATGCAAGTGTGTACGGCAGCGTATACTGTACTGTAAACTGATAGTGATATCTTTCAAAGGTTTTATTTTAAAAGTGCCCACTTTAACGTGTTATGTTACTAATAATAGATACATTTGTTGAAATATAAACGATATAATAACTCATCCGGCCCTCTTGTCCTCTCCACTACACCTCTGATGAGCTCTTCCCTAGGAGCTAGCCAAGAAAGTCTGCAGCGAGCTGTTGGCGGCCCACAAGCCAGACCTCACAGGTAGTGACAGTGCACCCTGGGCGTTGTGAAGCAGATGTGAAACAATAGAACAATCGCGAGATGCCGTTCGCTCAGCATCACGCCACACGCATGACGGCGAGTGGGGGACCCGTTGTATCATGTTGAGTGTAGAGAACGATATCTAGCTTCTACTGCACTGCTCTGGTTTTAACATTTAGCATGCTACAATATTCACTATTCAAAAAATTAACTTGTGTGAATTTCATGTCTCGTGTAGTAATTTGTTTTCAATTTCAAGATACTCAATTCCCAATGCTGAATCGTTGCTTTATAGTGAATGAAGCAAGTGAAGAGATTTGGGCGGCTCTTAACAGCGAAGTATTGAGAGCCAATGAGGGTGATTGAGGTGATAATGGAGCAGTTCCGGAACTAAGGGGCGGGGGAAACGGAGATCCCCGAAAAAACCGGCTGACCAGCGGCATCGTCCGGCACGATTTCCACATGCGAAAATCCGGGAGTGGCCCGGCTGGGGATTGAACCCGGTTCGCCTTGGTGGGAGGCGAGCAGGCTAACCGCTCAACCACCGTGGTCCCCGTTTAGTTAGATATATAATACATATGCATTCATCCTTACCATACAACCTGTAATTTTGACATAAATACAATGCTTACAACTTTAATACACAGCACTACACATTTTGTATTGTACACGCCTAGTGCTATAGAAAATGCTAGGGTACTCTATACTGTCATATCAGTATGCAGGTTGTTTTCTGCAGAGTTGCAGTACTTTATATTTTTTTAACGGAGCCCTGTTTCTGTGTTAAAATTTTCTTGTTCAAAAATTAAACTCTGAAAAAATATTTTGTCAGTAATCATATCACAAATTTTTACCGTTTCTATTTATGTCCTACGAAAAACGCATGAGATAGAGCACTTAAATTTACTTTGCCCATTGCATACTGTATGTTTATATTTCGTCCACATTTGTGAGGATTGCCTGCGTTAATCGCGGTTGTTGCAGAGCTGTGTGTGCAGTTTACGTGGACGGTACAGAGCAGTATTCACTTCCTCACCGGCCACGACGAGGCTTGGGCCGTACCACGCGCGGTGCGAGTCTTCTAACACCTGCCAGCTGCACTCACCCATGGCGGAGCTTGTCCGACCTGAAACACACTGTCACATGCTGGAGCCACGGGGGTGGAGTGGACAAACACACTTCACACAGTACTCTCAATGCATCGCGCACATTACAAATACTATTCCCCAGCCCTCCAACGTAGCTGAAAACGTTTTTTTTCACACTGCGGTATCTCACTATACACTAATCGGAAACATGCTAAACTATTATAGGGACCTGCACTGAACTTTGGTGCAGACTTTCCACCAATAAACGATAGGGGCACCGCTTAAAGTTCCATAGGTAGAGGCAGCACGACGCACACTGCACGCCAGTTGTGCGCCTTGCGTGTAGGGGCGAAGGGGCATCAGGCGCGCGTGTAAGTTTCGCCCTTATAGTTCCCGTGCTTCTCTGCCTCACACGCGCTAAAATGCTACACCAAGGTGGCGCCCTTAACATTGAGGTGAGTTTGGAGCAACACCGGAATGAAAGGAGCGTGAGAAACGGAGATCCCCGAGAAAACCCGCCGACCAGCTGCATCGTCCGGCACGATTCCCACATGCGAAAATCCGGAGTGACCCGGCCGGGAATCGAACCAGGTTCGCCAAGGTAGGAGGCTAGTAGTCTAACCACTTCACCACCGCGGCCCCGCGATATGTTGTGGCGGTTCATCTGATTAGCTGTGCGATGCTATGAGAACGGACCTTGTGTCTGATTGGCTACTGCATGCTGCGGAACGTTCCCCATCGTCCTAGCTGCCGGCTGACAAGTGATGGTTACCAGGCGCTGATTGGCGGACGCCGTCCCAACATGTTGCGCGCAAGTCACGTCATTTTGCTGGCGTGTGCGGCTGCAACTTGCGATATAAATGGCCGTTCCACTTCTGTACTTTACAGTACTCTGTGTTATTATCTGACAGCACGCTGTGCCGCGTGCTCGTCCTTTAAACTCCATGCGTAGAAACAGTGGAAATTCGCGGGAAATATCTAAGCCAACATATATTCGATGACACTCTAGATAATTTAACCTTTTATTATTGGATGATCAAGTTTATTACTCGGTTGAGTTCTTTGCAGGGCAAACACAAACGTTCTGCTTTATACTATCAATCTTTGTTGGCTCAATAAAATGTGGTAGTAGCTTAATACATGCATGACCACCCACGAAAGAAAACTGTTGTAGATATGAATAGTTGAATTCTAGAAAACAGTCAACTTTTCCATCGATAAAACATTGTCTCTAACTATGCGCTTTCATTATCAGTTTATTGACTTCTGGTACGGAGAGTAACAGATCTCTCTTCTGGCGTGGTAGCACGTAATTGGGCCGTCCCGCAGTGACTGTTTATCACTAGCTATGCGTCATCTACGGAGTGACAACACGCTTTAGTCCAGTGAATAAAGCGAAGTTTTTTTTTTTTTACCTAACCTACTTTAAAACTATGTGTTATTTGGGCCCGTGGTAGGTACGGGGGATTAGTGCGTCTCAAGGTAGAACCTCATACGCTTAAAGGATAGGGAATTTCATGCAAAGGAGGCGTGCATCTTGGCGAGGAGGGATATTTGGCAGCCATGGCCGAGTTTAGGCCATGGACTACATCCCTAAGGGGGCGTATAGCAAGCTATAGTTAAAGAAGGGAGAGGGGAAAAAACCCGCATAGACACGGTAAAAACCCTCTCGACAGAAAAGAAGTTTCAAACTTATCATGCATTAAAAAATGCATAAGGAGACAGCAGGTTTGGTAACATGCTTAAAAATGGGAATTTTGGCTCTAGAAGAGAAAATGGCTGTGGGTGCAAGCACCCTTGGGGTATAACTGCTGTCAATATGACTGCGCATATGTCTGCACAGTAATATTAACAGCAGCCACAATTGCAGGGCCATCCTGCTTCTCGTCGTGGAAGTCAGCAGTCCGGGCAGCTCAGTCATGGCACCTACTCCATCTTCGCTCCTCCACGCTGACGCCAGGATCTCCACGCCGTGGGTGAAGGCGGGGAGCCAAAATCCAGGGGGCCACCCTCTCCCTCTTCCTCCAAAATAGTCCGTCGGTCGGAGGTGAGCTCTGGCTCGGCGGGACATCCAGGACCTACCAGCTGGAGGCGAGTGCAGCTGGCCCAGGAGTGGAGGCTGACATCAGGTAGCTTCAGAGGTCCGACGCATTCCATGGCCATTCCTCACGCACCAGCAGTCAGCAGCTCGCAGAATCCAGCAGTGAGGTTCGCTACACTTCGCATTGTTTCAGCACATCGAGATCCCCCTCCCCGCCTTGATCGTTGAGCTGCCTCCCACCGATGCGCTTCGCCAACTCGTACCGAGCCGCCCAGGTCCCCGACGTCCACGACGACGGCGCTGTCGCACCGGCCAGTTGGTCCGCGGGCTGGTATTAGAATATTCCCAGCCACTCCAGAGCCTGGAGATCCCCTATCCGCCACCTGGGGACGCGACGAGTTGCAGAATAGTCGCTGCGCCCTAGCTGCTGTAGTCGCCTCGTGCTGACAGATGTCCGCATCCTTCGCTGGTCCCAAGGGGCGGGTAGATCCCGGAGCGGCGCAGCCGCCAGCACGATGTTCACTCCACGACAGCCAGGACTCGTTACAGCCAGGACTCGTTAAAGCGAAGCAAACACGGGCTAGTGTTTGTAGTGTGTGTGTGTGAAGAATACCGTTAAATGTGTATGTGTAAAGTCATTCGATACGTCAGGCGAGACGACCCACGAACTTAGAGCACTTCGTGTGTTATCATTAGGCGTACGTAAAACCCGCGAACTTATTTCCGATACTTCTCTGAAATTTACACACTCGGGCCACAACTGTTTATTTATTGGCTTCTGAGGCGTTGATTTATTCAACGTGTTTGCAAATAATACGATCACATCATTTCTTCCTGTGTATTACTGACTAGAGAGATGAACAGGCGTGTCCAAACCACTGCGTTCTAGTCATACAAGGGACACTAGCGTATACGCGTACGCGCTTCAAGGCTAACATGGCACAGAAATAATTTGAGAAATTCACGTAGCTCTAGCACAGAGTACTTACGTATACAGAAGTGAAACAGTTGCTTATACCGCCAACTCCAGTCGCGCACGCCAGCAAGATGGCGTCGCTGACCAGCAACAAGTGTGAACGGTGTTCGTCAATCAGCACCTGGTAACTTACCCGCCACCCAGTGGGTACTTCGCAGCACCGGGTTCAATCCCGGCCGGGTCACTCCCGGGTTTTCGCACGTGGGAATTGTGCCGGACGAAGCCACTGGTATGCGGGTTTTCTCGGGAATCTCCCGTTTGTCCCACACCCTCATTACGGCGCTGCTCCATACTCACCCCACTTCACCCTCATCGGCTCTACAGACCTCTATGTTAAGAGCCGCGCGGTAGTTGCTTTTCCAAGGCAAGGCTGGCAATGAGAACACGTGTCAAGAAGCGAATAGTCTCAATTCCCTACCGCGTATGGATGTATCTGGCACAAGTATCATTTGCTTATTCGGCCAGCCTATTTACATTTATATTTGCGCTAGGAGACGCGTGTTTAACTCCAGATTAAATGTGGTTTGGGGCGAAGACTTTGATGAGAGATTTTTTTTTGCTTCGTGGCTCAAGCTTTACATGAGTGAAAGATTGCACATTTTCACATCGTGCCTGCCTTTACTCAGAAGTTCTGAGTATATTTATTTATTTTCAGTCTCACTGCTTACCGGGAACCAAACTGAACCGTTTAAAGGTGCCATTCGTGAAAAGGTTATACACATCTCCGAATTCAGTAACAATACATTAATTATAAAAAGTTTTATTCCTCCCTTAGTTACATTGCAGTGTTTACGCCGATAATGTAATTTTATCTGACAGCGAAAAATGCTACTTACGTTAGTTAATATATTGTTATAAATGCAAGGGCGTCGACACCAATTAATTTCCGTTAGTACTTTACTATATTTGGTTCTTATTCAGCAGCTACAGCCAATTATCTTTACTGATGCCACTAAGGTGCTGTGTTAGATGATGGACTCTCCGAGTTCGGAACGCGAGTAAACCATTGATGTTAGGATTACACAAGATTAAACCATTCCCTTGATAACTGTTAGCCCTGGTATGGTAATAAATAGGGCCACCTGTTTTTTGCAAAAACATTTCACGACTAGTTGTACTCCAAAACACGTTAGATCAGAACCAATATCGCAGTTGGGCAGTTTTAACACGCACACGTCTCAAGTGTCTGCCAGCCAATCACGGACGTTCAGTGTCAGGGCACCTTTGTTCTGATTGCCCCAGCAGAGTAGGAAATATCTTCCGACGGAGACACGCAGCCAATATCCAAAGGAAATCTGCAGGCTTGCGCGTAACAAGTTCAAGTCTAGCTTGAGGATAAATATTTTCGCAAAAAAAAAACAGGCGGCCTTAGTAATAGTTAATAAATACAAGCCAAATTGAGAAAAATTGACGTCATTTGAGGGTATAATGGTAATTACAAACAGCTTAATGGCGTATGTAGTGGTTAGTAATATGGCATTATGTCGAGAAAGGGTTCCAACGTTTTATGTTGAAGGTAAGGGAGGAGCCTAAACTTGTTTAAATATTCCAGAATATGTTACAACTCTCTGTTCAGAGCCTGAACTTTTGGTTTGAGCACAAGGCAAGTCATTATGGCACAGCAGCATGGATGATTGGAACACTCGGTTTCGCCCTGTCATCCTTTCTCATGGTCCAGAGGCGCCAAGCCACAAACAGCCTCACGCTTCTCCAGTTAATTTAGTTTGGCGTACGTAGAGAGCAATACTTGAATCCGAATGTCATGCATTATAACAGCTTCCATTGCATGTTCCTTGTTTCGTCCACTTACTTTCCCCAAATAGTGCGTAATATACCTTGAGGAGAATTTTCATTGTACAGAAACCTTGACACTGTTTTTCACAATAAGTCTGTCAAATACTTCATTAAGGGATATTAAGTAAGTATATATCATAATTAGTAAACGCTTAAGTAACCATCCACTTCTGATCAAGATCTGGCGACATATATAACCTCTAAGTAAGACATACAGCAACAAACACGCGAACTTTCTTACAATATGTGTACTGCCGATAGTATGTGACGATACTGCCATAGGTGGACGAGAAGTGACAGAGTCAGTGAACTAGAAAGCCCTATCGATATTTGCCTCACAGTGCTCTGACTGTTCTGATTGCTCGTTTAAGCAGCCAACGAACATCTTAAGGGCGAGTTACAGCGAAACACTTCCGTTTACTGTAAGTCGCTTAAAAATATTGCTCGTTGGCAGGGTGCGAATTAAACATTTGCTCTGAGGGGAAATTGTTTAGTGAACTCGAGACTTTGGGAATATTGGTATAAACACAATGATATGGCATAAGATTGAAAGATAAAATAACATGCACATAGTTCGTCAGTATTTGGGGTTCTTTTACGTGATGTTTAAAGTAATAATTACTTAGGATATATTATGTTAAAATATTCGAAACGTATATAAATGCAATGGTTATAAGTTGTTATAAACGACATATTTCAGCAGTACAAAAATCATGAGAGGCAATGTAAGATAGTAAACAATGATAACCACACAGATTTATACAGTATAGAAAAATTAAAGAAACACTATTACTTACTTGTGTTATCATGCATTTTTACTCTTCATCGAGGTAAATAATTTTCGCTGGCAGGNTGGGCAGACTTCTCGCTTCCCACCAAGGCATAAACGGTTTAATTCCCGGCGGGGTCGCCGGATTTTTGCATGTAGAAAACGTGGCGGACGTTGCCGCTGGCCGGCGGGTTTTCTCGGTGCACTCCAGTTTCCCCTCTGCCCTTGCATTCAACCGCTGCTCTATCTTCACCTCACTTCTCCATCACCGGAGTCTGATTATCTCACTTTTAAGAACCGACGTAAACTCTCAACTCAAGTATAGGCTGTTCATGGTAAAGTGAGCACTGTCGAGGTCCTAGTTACTTTTTTTCTATCGGCCATTTTTTATCCTCCCGCCACTTTTTAAAATAAATATCGCATCGTAGTAATAAACACATTGTTTATATTTCTCAATACTCGAAAGTTAACATCTAAGGCTACAATAAAATGCATTTATAATTACAATTATTCGAAACAAGAGGGCTCTGGAAAGTGCTCAGTTTACCGCGAATGGCGTGTAGTAAACGTGGTACCTAGGACGACAGACGAGGAGTTGTCCCGGACTGTAGCTCCACTGCTTGCCAAGTGAGAGCGAGATGGCAGCGGCTGGCGGCACGAGTCCCCAGGCGGCTGGGGTGTCACTTGTCCGCGCCCTCTGGACCGGCACAGCGTCGCCTTACACACCGCACACGATACTGCACGCAGCCTGCTCGCAACACTACGTGCTGTGAAGCATTCCCTGCCCGCTGGCTGGCGAGTACTGCAGCCCGACATGTTGCCGGCTCGAGCTCACCATACACGCGGCTGTTTTACCTTAGTCATCTAGTAGAAGCAATGTGTGGAGAGTGAGCATGCCAGCTGCGCGTCCCAACACTGTTCTTACACTACTGTTATAACTACGCGGCGTGCACTAAGTTAACACTGTTTACTTACACTGCTATTGACGAATTCGTAAAACAAATACGATGTAATCAGGTTACATAAAATGGCATTTCTTTTCCAAAAAGCGCGAATTTGAGGTTAAAACAAAATGTAAAGAAACGTCATATGTTGTTTAAATACGTCAACTTGTAAGTTGTTTTGGTAATTCTTGAGTTAATGTCAGGGACATGTATAAAATACGAAATTCAGTCTACCTTATAGTTCCTCTCTCCCCCACGACACACTGTCTATCTCTCTCTCTCTCCCATGCCTTATAGGAAAGGATAGGACCTCGGTGGTGCAGCGGTCAGACCGCACGCCTCCCACCATGGCGGTCCACATTCAGTTCCTGGGGATGCCATGCCTTTCACATTGAGAAACAGGGCGGACGTTGCCGTTTGCCAGTGGGTTGTCTCAGTTTACTTCCGTCTACTTGCCCTTGAATTCCTCTGCTTCATCCTAGTTCTCAACTATTGCCACACTTCAGCATCGTAGTTCAAACACGTCATTTCATTGGAAGTCACCCTCCCTCCTTGGTCCTAACTGCATTCGCCACTATTATCGCTGCCGCCTTTGTACTAGAGTTCGGTTTTCCCAGCCACAAACTGCAGACCGCGTTCCTCCACATAACTTCCGGTTTTCAGCTGCTTCCGGCACGCCTCTCACAACATCCAGTTCCCTTTAGACGCTCGGAAATACAGTAGCAACCAAAAACATAGGACCATCCATACATTGAGAATAAGCAATACCCGTCCCCACAATAGTGATGGTATCTGTTAGTCCGTGTTGTTAATTAAAGACTTTGAAAGCTGCATTTTGGTGCAGAGTTATTATTTTTATCTTTATTTGTTTACGGGTTATTTCATTTCAGAAAATTTGTATAATTGACCAGTTACTGCATTTTGCAGTATACCAAGGCGAACAACCAAAGAATAATTATTTTATTGGAACTTGTTTTACAAATTGCACAACTCAAATTATTTAAAAAAATAATTGCACATGTTTTTTAGCAACTGAACGGAATTTCAAATTTAATAAAAAAAATTATATTTTTTCGTGCTGTGAAGTAAGGTATTATTGGTAGAGCCATATCAGTTTTTGCATTTGTACGAGTTAGATATGTATTTGGGAGAATATATGAGCACTCAGCATATTTTCCCTTCTTGTATAAATTCTGTTTTGAACCAGATAACATAAGTATACATTTTGTGTAAATTTGAGTTTTTGCTTTTTATAAAAATCGTGAAAAAATGTGTGTAATTATTTTGTAAAGTTTTGCATAACAATTCATATTTGTGTAGTTGCGTTTTATGAAACAGATATCACTAATGTATATAAAGTATTATTATTGTGGTGTTGTAGGTGTGTCTCCAGAGGCTGGAGGGTGGCGGGCCGGGGTGGGGTGGGAGAGGGGTATAGGAATAGCAGTGTGGGGGAGTTGTAAACAGCCGGCGGTGACGCACTTCTCCAGCACTCCGCCTGCTATTATTAGACCCGCTGCTGGCGAGATAAACCACCGACGTGCGATATGTGGCGGCTGGAAGCCGGGAATATCCTGGGCTACTCGGTGACCGCCGTAGCCCTAGCTGGCGCACTTCCCTATGTAACATGTAAGCTCGATGCAAGATTGCCATTTTACTTGAATATGCCTTGCTGAGCAAGCTTGTCATATCATGTGAGATTCAAGGTTGATTCAAGCCTAATTTTTCATTACTGGCACATACTTGCTAATAGCTATTTTGTAAATGGCTTGAATTATGCTTGTAGGTTGCCAAAGCAAGCTTGGGGCAAGTGCGATTTAATTATATATAGCTTTCTACAAGCTTGACCTGTGGAGGTTAGTTGGCTTGATTAAAACTTGTTGGCTTGCATAACAAACTTGATTAAAGCCTACAAGCTTGTCATGGCAATGTTGATTCAAGTTCAACTCAAGCCGATTCTGCTATTGCGGTCCGTGCTGACCATCATGACCTGCGTCCATACAAGTGCATGCTAGTAGATGTAAATAGGGTTTACCA
>NQII01001328.1:441632-468379 GCA_002778355.1 Clitarchus hookeri
ATCTGAGTACCAATCGCCATCTTGAATACACCATATTACTTCCGGCCGTCATATTGTTTCCATTGGCCATCTTGTTTTCGTCCACCATTTGGTTTTTTTACTTCATGCTCTATCATTCCGTCTTGTTTTTTACGCTATCTCATTCCGTCTTGGCTGTCTGCCATTCCATCTTGTTTCTTCATGATCTGTCATTCCATCTTGTCTCTTTTCTATCTCCCCCAGTTCTCTCTCTCTCTTGTCGCCTTCTTCGCCTACCATATACGTTGTTCCCTCGCATGCTAGGGGCGCTGGTGTGTGTCCACCATCTTGTTTGCAGTAGTTCCTTCATCGCCTGCTAGGGGCGCTGGTGTGTGTCCCCCATCTTGTTTGCAGTAGTTTAAGTCGTCGAGCGACAACCAGGAGTATTGTTATTTATTTTTTCGCAGAGCTAAAAAAAAACAGTGAAGTGTGCGGGATCAAACTGCCGTACCTTGTGGTCTCCAACCCGGTTAATGCCCCACCCAACTGAGCTATCAGGGACTGTGTTTGGGGCAAGGGGTTTAAAAGAAGTAATAGCATGGGGACGAATATTTTGCCATGATTGTTTTAATGCATCATAATAATTAGTAATAATACAATTATCTTCTTTTCTTCTCTTCTTCGTTTCTTTTCTATCTTCTTCTTTTCTTCTGTTCTTTTCTTCTTCTCTTCGTAATTTCTACCCAATATTACCATATGATACTGTATGAAACTTTTTTTAAAATTCTCGTATCCATATAGCACAGTTAGTATTCCGCCGTCCAATATTCGTCTTTTGTCGTCCTGCCACGTGAGTGCGACTTTATTCATGCCCTGGGTGTAAACCTCATGGTGGTATGATCTTATATTGTTCATTGTTAGTCACACGACTTGCTGCTGCTTCAACGACGTCTTGTAATCTTCAAATGTTATTCTCGCCAGGAACCAGTCTTGGGTGGAGTCAGTCGTTGGCTAGTATGGTTAGTCGGCATGGGTCCTTGTTGTGACTAACTAGTAACTGTCAACTGTATGGACTGTGATTTTTCTCGATTTTTCAAGTTCTATGTAATTGGGGTCAAGGGCAAGGTTGACAACAACCAACATGGTGGCTAAATCTACAGCTCCTCTGGCGGCGAAATCGATAATTAATACATTAGCGTTACCTCGATGATGAAAAAGTAAACAACTGACAAACAAAAAAATGAATATGGTGGGTGGAGTAAATTCGACAGAATGAGAATAGGCGAGAGGGTAGGGGAGGGGAATATATATACAATGAGAAACATTGGTTGCGGGACGGACGAGCGTGAGTAATCGACCAATGAAAACACTTTTGGGTGAAGAAGTGAACACAAGTAATCAACCAATGAGAAACCTTGGCTAGGGTCAGTCGTCTGCTAGACATGGTGCTAAGGAATCTTCCGGAAATGTAAGTTATTTTATAAATTTTAAAAAATTGTTTTTATAATTTTTTATAATTTTTTGTATATCTTCTAGAGTTTTTGTTTTCAAGGTAAGTTAAGATCACGATTATATGGTCAAGGTCAAGGTCACTTGGATTCAATATGGCGGTTTGGTGACGTCATAGCGTGGTGGCTGGTCGGCTCCAGTCCCCTATCCGCTCTAAGCCAAAACATTAGAAACTTGAATTTTTTATAAAATTTCTCAATATTTTTATATATATTAAAAAGAATTTTTTGTGGTTTTTATAATTTTTTTAGAAATTTTAAAACAACTTAGCGAATGTTAGGGTTCAAAGTCATCCAATGTCATAGTACTGGGGATAAGGTCAAGGTCTCTGAGATCCAACATGGCGGTCGGGTGATGTTACAACATGGCAGCCGGTCGGCTCTGGCTCCCCGTCCCCTCTGAGCACAAACATTCAACATTTTATTTTTATTAAGCTTTTAAATAACAATTTCAATAGATTGTTAAAAATTGTTATGTAAATTGTTTTGTAATTAGTTGGATTTATTACATTTTCAGAATTTTTTTTTGGGTTTTTATTGGTTTCAAGGTCGTTCAAGGTCACGGACACAGGGTCAATGCCAAGACCATGAGTCAAGGTCATGGTAAGCTAGATCCAACATCATTGTTATTCTACTGTCACCCTCAAATACCACAATATGGCATGTTATTAAATTTTACCGGTTAACATGTAAACATTTTTGTTATTTTACTATGTAAATGTTAATTGCAATTCGAGTAGAAACTATAGCAATTAAATCACTTAATTTGGGATTGTTAAATGTTCGACAAAGCTAATATGCTTTACTAAACAGATAGTTGTATTAAAACCCTATAGTCACCGCTTAAAAATTCGAGGAAATAGAACGCACGCTCATGCTATTTCCTATCGCCGTCTTAGTTCGTCCTTATGGCAGGATGTGACCGCGAGGCGTTTCATATTCCTTACTAGTAATCCCGCCGAAGCGCATTTAGGTTTACACTACTTTTGTCACTGTACCACACTTCATTTGACACAGCCTGAACAACTTTGCGCCAATATATACCTACTTTATAATGGTGTGCTGGAATCATGTGCAGCCTTGTCCTTCGCACCTAGGCATCGGCCAATAACTAACGACACCGGCTCAAGTATCCTAGTGTTGCAAAGTGTAGCGGGTAGTGTAACGTGAATCTTGTAGTTTCTACGTATAACACATCGCGAAGCATACGTAAGATATCAGCGTGGGTGTGACGACACGTGAGCATCGCCTGGAGAGCTGCGGGGAAGTGGATGCTGCGCGCTGCTATATATACTCGTGTTGAGTTAGTGATACGAGGTGGGCGGACATATGGAGCCAGGTGGTTCTCCACTGATCTCGCTGTCATATCCTGCACGCAGACAGATGCGACGTCGAGAGATAGGGTTACTGTTAGCTGCATGCCTTCCCCAGATGCTGTGAGCAGAGCTACTGCACTACTCTCTCTACTGTGTCGATAAGGACGTCGGGGAGTGTGACTCTCTCCGCCTACAACATTTGAAAAACAGTCATTTGCTTTAAAGTCACCTCTAAAATTACTTGGCGTTCACATTTGACCACAAGTTGCTTAACATAAATTTACTTGCTCTACAATGATTTAGCCAAAAGTCGCTTATATTACAAATACTTGACCTCAAGTAACTTTTCTCAATTTCAGGCCAAAATTTTTTAAGCCTAGTGGCGTGTACACAATGTAAAGAAATTAAAAATAATGAGGTAAGATGGATCAACAATGCTGAAATATAGGTATAAGGAAACGGAACAGAGTATGCATGCATACAAATTAAAACCGATTTTAAAAACCTCATAAACAGAAAATTATTTTAAAAACTATTATTTGAAGAAGACTGAGATAAAAAGAGGGAGGGGGTGAGTGGCTTGAGTTAAGGCTTCCAAGCACGACGGGGCCACACCAGGCGTTCTGCATGCGAGAAACATGGTGGGTGTTGCCGTTGGCCAAGGGGCTTTTGCGGGAGATTTATGTGTGTATTATATGCATTATATGCATGTATATATAAATAACCGGTTCTGACCCAGATGTTGAGACCGGTGCGCATTTACTATCACTGACGACAAGCTGGCACAGTCAATCGTCCATACAATNTGTTGAGACCGGTGCGCATTTACTATCACTGACGACAAGCTGGCACAGTCAATCGTCCATACAATTCTCTACAGAAACACCAGATCTATTGCTTTCCGTATTCCCAGTCACCACAATACAGGGGGCCGCGGTGGGTGAGCGGTTAGCCTGCTTGGTTCCCACCAAGGCGAACCGGGTTCAATCCACGGCCGGTTCACCCGCATTTTCGCAAGTGGGAATCGTGCCGGACGATGCCGCTGGTCTGCGGGTTTTCTCGGTGATCTCCCACTACCCCACCCTTTCATTCCGGCTCTGCTCCGTTCTCACCTCACTTCACCCTCATCGGCTCTCCAGACTTCGTTGTTAAGATCCGTCTAAATCACACAACACCGTACATGCTTACTATAAAGACAAACTCTCTGCAAACTGAATTGCCAAATGTTCAACATTTGGTTTACGAAACTATTACTGATGTGAGGGAGTGTTCACGCAAGATGGAAATGAAAATTTACAATGCAGAGTAAGCATCTTCGTGTGAGTTTCGTCTTCCAGGACGGAGAAACCGTTATAGGGCTAATAACGTTGCCCGAGCTAGAATTGGACACCGTCCTCGAAGCCTTGGGTTCTCATGCCATGTTCCGCTCGTTACGCCCGTATTTCACGAGGTATGCACCGTTATTATTATGTACTACTGCGACAATAGGTTTTGAAAACCGAGAAGTGTTTATTTCTGGTGTTGGTGTTATGCATGAATAAAAGTCACCTGTTGAATGGGAAGCCAAAAAAAGTTGTCAAGGTGTTTTAGGAATTTTCACAAACAATATTTGGTATAGAATATGACCATGGTAGAATTATTATATGTAGAGGAAGATGACTTTCACGGAAGACTGTACTCCAGCATCCGACGTCGACATCTACAGACTTTCCTTCAGTTATTTGACAGCAACGTTGTCAGAAGATGTCTTGTTACTTGACTGCGTCAATCGAATTCGGTTACTCCGAAATTGAAGTTCTGTGATCCGTGGGCAGAAACCTAACGCGTATAGCAGTTTAAAAGACATCCATCCACGACAGTGGACTCAGCTTAAGTGTCTTAAAGCACAATAGCACGGGGGATTTTTTTCGCGAAACTCAGTTGTTCCTCATTATATGTCCTAGGACAAGAGACCACAATGAGGGGCAGTTGACTTTTGTCCTTCGACCTTTGGTAATCTTAGCCATGATACCCTAACCGCCGCTTTATTTCACACGAACAATCGGCGAATCACCGGGGAAAGGGGGGCTAGGAGATATGGAAACACCGCAACAAATATCTGAATGTATTGTGAATTATTTATCTTTATTTTGCTGTGAGTTTCCAGTGGAGAGCGTGAGGCTCATAAGGCGAACTCACAACCGGCGGTCACGTGATCTTCAACCAATCGCAGAGCAGCTTTCTTTCTTTCCGTCAATCCGTCAAATATTTCTTAAACTTTAACTTTTGACTGACCGACGGATAGGCCTTCGCCTTCTGATGACATTTTGCAGACGCAAATACTTACTTCGAAATAAAATGCAAGACGGTGGATCTGTGTTTATCATCTTTGGTGGTAAATTCAGGTATTTAAAATGTAACGATAATTAAGGATAAATTCTTATCACGTAAACAAATTATCCCCTCAAAATATTTTGCTCTTCAAGATGTAATTTTTTACCAATATATACCTACAACTAAAGAAAGATCACGATGTTAAGTTGTCACACTGAAATGTTGCCGTACAGAAGGATTGACGGACGACGGATTGTTGTGAATCGCTGTCAACAGACTGATGACTGACGGACGGATGAGATGCCACAGTCCGGCGGCCATCAACTGCCATTGGTGAGCCGTGACGTCACATCTCGCTGGCCGCGGGCTGTCTCCAGCAGTCTCCAGAGATCTGCAGGGGCGGTGACGTCATCCTGGAAGATGAGTGCCGACTGCTCCAGCAGAGCGCGTCCTTCCATAGCGAGGCACTGCGAACAACATGAGCTCGATACACGCCTTGCCGGAATACACGCTCTACTGTGTGTGATTCGCACGATGAACATTGAGACAAAAACTTCAGTAACCTAATTCTGTTCAGTGAAACTTCATTAGCACAGTCTGGAAATATTATATAGGGAAATGAAGTTTCGTCAAATATTTGCTCACATAATAGCACTTTATCTGTCGTCCGACTGTAGGTACCTCAGACTGTTGCTGTAGTTTTAGAACTTTCCGGATTAATTTTTCGTTTGAATTTTGTTTTATTTAAGCAATTATTTTCTCAACATATCCTAATTTTCAAGTTGTATGTATGGTGCTTAGTATTTCATTCATTTAATTCAAATCAGCGTGAGATATGGTATCACGTTACGCACCGATTGCAAGACGTGAAGTACTTTACCAAATTGTTCAAAGGAATTTCCAAAGGAAGAAATGTAGTGACCGATATTTGCACCTCCGTCTCCAGCCAGACTTGACGCAGTGTGTGTGACGTGAGTGCACCAGGCTGTGTTAATGACGCTGCGCCTATAGCTGGCACTTTACCTTGGACCGCTCGATGTCTGCGGCGGCTCCAGTTGACTCCAGCCTTCTCTTCATCTCCAGCAGAGTGCACGCCAACTCGTAGCAGATCAGACCTGCGAGCAAACATTGCACCTCACCTTCACTTCCTGCCACTGCATATTACGGTCCACGCTTACATTCTCGTTAATACGTCGCGGGGTTTTAAGTAAATATATCTGAATAAATGCAGCGTTTACAAATCTCCTAGTTCCAGACCAGAAAACGATTAAACCGTAAAATAATTAATTAAAACTATTTCTTCGAAGGCTATTTTGCGTTAACTAAGCACTAGAATAGATACTCGAGATTTCATTCTTAAATGCATTGCTTTGCGTAAAATTTCTATAAGAATAGCTGACATATAATTTCCTAACATTTCATTACCATATTACACGAGATATACTAACCGGGTCGTTATTAAAGGAACTCTCAATGTTGGTCACTGCGAGTATATATTAGTAAAATATATACAATATTTTGCACATTTTAAGTGCCAACCATTAAAAATCTATTCTCCGATTTTTGTGACAAAACAACTCTAATTGTATATTTTTAGATAAATGTTGCACAAGGAAATGAACTGAAAAATATTTAAGGAGCTATATATACAGAGAACAAAATTGATGATATATATATATATATGCATCTATAAACATTGTAAAAAATTTAACTTGTTATCCATTAGAATCTTTGCACATTTGTGAAGTAAATTACCGATGTCCGGGAGCGAGGGACATCGCGGTTATCTTAATTATTTCTGAAAAAAAAGTCAATCATATTCAGAGTCACTTTTATGCTCCAATTCTATCTCCTATTACCGAAGAAAGTTGTGAAAATTTGTGTTCATGCTTTCTAAATTACCGCTGCACTGATAGTTTTATTAACAATTGGCTAATGCAATACCGTAAATCGAGGTGTGTATTGAAGATATCGAGCTGTTTTACAAGTAGCAACATTTTTACTATACCATGCCATGAAATGTGTGTGTTTATATGCGTAGTATTGGAATTTAGAATTTTTTTACTGTAATATATCGCAAGCACTGATATTTATTCATTCATTGAAAAAAGAAATAATTACAAACATATACATATTCTAAAATAAGAGAAAATCAACAGTGAAGGTCTGCTTGGTAATTTGGTTCAAGTTTCATAATTTGTACACTCAGATGTGCCTACCACAAAACTCCAAAGTAAGTTACCTTTCATACTGCATTCTCCAGTTCGCAGTGTTACCAGTAGGTGGAGAATTTCTTTACACAGATAGAACTTTTCTTGCAGGTCATTATCTGATAGTTCTGAAAACAGAACATGAGAGTAAGTAAATGGAAATCATAATAATAATCGAGAGAGATAGGCAAGTACTCTATTTACAACTTACAGCATCTCTTACACATGTGTACAGTAACAGTAGATGGTAATAAACAGTTCACGCGACGGGCTGGGGGTTTCGGACGAGCATACGAGATGACGGCCATCTTGGATGACGTAAAACCGCA
Source organism: Clitarchus hookeri (assembly GCA_002778355.1). NCBI lineage: Eukaryota > Metazoa > Arthropoda > Insecta > Phasmatodea > Phasmatidae > Clitarchus > Clitarchus hookeri. The sequence goes on from NQII01001328.1 coordinate 449,267, forward strand.
ATTTACCTCCTTTTTTCCTTACAATGTTTCCTTTTTTCCCTCAAAAACGCCTAAAATTGCCAGAATTTCTCTAAAAATTTACCAAATTTCCCTCAAAACCATCGAAATTTCTCGCAAAAAATATGTTTTGCACAATGCGGCTGGCACTCACACAATGTGGCAGGATCCGGCGGAAATTGAGCAAATACCAGCTGGTACATATATATAACTTTTACACATATACAGATATGTGTGTGTGCGCGCGCGCACGGTGCCTGCAGTTTATTTCCTATGTGAATTCGTCATTACACATCCTTTTTTTTCGTGACAAGTTTATTATCTGGTGAGTGCTAGGCCGATGCGAGTATTTACTTTATTTCTTCTCCTAACCATGCAATGGTGGTTTTTATATAAAGTCGGGGCCTGTCCAAATGTTTTTTCCTAATGCCGGAATGGTAATAACATATGTATTCGACATTAAACATCCTCCTTCCCTAGATGTCGCAGGAATCGTGTGGTCATGACTCTCGACTGCCGACCCAAGGCGTGCCGGAACTATCACGCACGCCTCTGGCATTTTTTGAGTTCCAAAACAGCTACCAACAAAAAAAAAGTTTCCAGCATTTCTGGCGGCTACCGTTGGACATACAATCTCCAATGCTAGCGCGCCCTTGCAGGCGACGTGATTACCATCACTCTAAATGGCCGCATCGATACCAGTGCTCCTAGCTGAGGACGGTAGAACTTAGCACACTCTGGTGGAAGGCGCGAGATTTAAATATGGTGGCCTACAGCAGCCTATTGGCTGGGGGAATTAAATATGGAGGGTGTAACAAGCAAGAGAGAGAGAGAGAGAGAGGGTAGGGGTGGGAGACAAGAAGGAATGAGAGAAGGCAAGAGAGACAATAGGAGACCAGAAGGAATATGAGAAAACCAAGGGATATAGCAGTCATGGGCGGGAATCCAAGATGGCGGGGGACGAAGGCAAGATGGTGGGGTGATTGACGTGTGCGCGATTAACATAAGTGCGATTAGTATATGTACAATTANGGGGGACGAAGGCAAGATGGTGGGGTGATTGACGTGTGCGCGATTAACATAAGTGCGATTAGTATATGTACAATTAACATATATATGTGTGTGTGGTTAGTATTGCTGTCCTTAGGATATGCGTACTTGACATAGGCTATAGAACATATGCTTGAAAGAAGGTGGTGCATGGAGTTGCATGACGGGGCAATCAACTCGAACATTCTTCAGGCAAGATGGATGGTGCTTGCATGTAACGACAGAGCGTGGAATGCTTGTAAATGATTGCACAATCCGGCTGGTGTTGCTCGCTTTCCACCGCATTGTGCAAGTGCCAGTGTCATTGTGCAAAACACATTGTTTTCCGGGAAACTTTGCCGGTTTTGAGAGAAATTCGGGGAATTTCTAGGGAAATTCTGAGGGGGAAAAGGGAAGGTCTGAGGGGGAAAAGGGCGAAGTGACGTTATACAAGATGGCCGCCAGCTCGTCAGTNCTGAGGGGGAAAAGGGAAGGTCTGAGGGGGAAAAGGGCGAAGTGACGTTATACAAGATGGCCGCCAGCTCGTCAGTCAGCTTGTCCGCAGTCCCCAACCCGTCGCCTGAACTGTCTATTTCCATCTACTGGTAACTTCCACTACGTTTACCACATTCCTTGGTGGAGGCGAGTGGTCAGACCACTACGGTTCCCTTCCTGGACCCGTGACGGCTCATTGGGATTGGCTAACAGCTAAAATCGTCGGTTGAGCTCCTATTTTCACAGAGTCTTCACTCCTGCGTCAGTCAGTTCCGTAGTCAGCTAAATATATTACCTGAGGTCTGTATTGAGAATCTACATTCGGGGTTCACATTGAAAGTCACGTAATTGCCACTCCCGTTGAAACACCTTACGATCATAAATATGTAGATAATTAAGAATCAAAACTGTTCCAAATTAAACTTGAAGTGAATTCTCTTGGAGTTATCTGAACATGCGATGCATGACCAACATCTGAAGGGATAAGGGTATATAAAAGTGATTATTACTAACGACTACCTAAAAACCTGGTTGTAGAGATGTTGCATAAATACTACAAAATAATACCTAAATAACAATTCCAGCTTGCGATTTTGCGATTTCATCCAACAGTATATTAGCGCTGTAGTTAGTTGTCAGCAGTAGTTAGATCTTACTCATTCCTAGAGAAAAAAAACATATTTAAACCAGAGCAAACCTAACTTCCAGCGTATTTTTCGCGAAGGTGGAGTGACATGGAAAACAAATTACTTAATGCATACGTCAGTATCACCAGTTTTCCATGTACGACGGTTAAATGTTTTCATTTATAGAATAGCCTAATTCCAAATAGTACTAGCCAACATTTATAGAATATCCTATTTCCCAATAGTATTAGCCAACATTTATTTTATCAAATTATGACAATTGGCAAGAAACATGCATACGTCTAAGATGCAATTTAAAAAAGAATGATCACAAATCACCTTTTTAAAACACTGCAGAGATTGGCTTCCACAGTTTACATTCCGTTAACACGCCTGTCATCACTTCTTCCCTTTGGACCAGTAGCAACAGTATTTATTGTAGAAATAAGTCGAAGTCCCTACTGTTGATGGCTATTCCGAAAAGTGCTTTCGTTACATTTGTCATAAATAACCTCTGCATCCGAATGGAGTATCACTAGCAACATTGCCTGACGCGATGTTTTGTCTGTTGATGCTTAGAAAATGTTGCCCCACAAGTCACCGAAGTGTCCTGTGTGGCAACATGTTATATGTAGGCTTCTGGAGCAGCAACACTGCATCTTGAAACCTGCTGTGCGCCGACTGAATTAAGGGGGGGGGGGGCACATTCATTTCTCTTTCGTGTTTAGTTATCTCTCCAAAACACTAGGCAAGTTGATCCTGAGGAAATGTCTCTAAACCACCTTATTCGGTGATGATATCTCCAAACCCAAGTTTCATGCAATTTTAAACAGACACATAAATTTGGTAGTATAAGATACAGAGATGTCATGTTGCATCGGAGTAAAATTATGATTATTATTTATATCTGTTTGTGACGAGAATCCTTTCTTCATGTATAAAATGACTTACTAGTATGTGTCAAAATAGTGGAGTTAAGTAGGGAGATTTGGGTGGCTCTTAACATCGGGATGGAGCGAGGTGAGAATAGTACAGCGCCGGAATGTAAGGGCGGGGGAAACGGGAGACCCCCAAGAAAACCTGCCGACCAGCAGCATCGTCCGGCACGATTCCTGCGAATATCCGGGAGCGACCTCGGTAATCGAACCCGTCTCGCCTTGGAGTGGGGGTGGTCTAGCCGCTGTGCCACTGTGACCCCGTCAACGTAGTTTATCTGCTATTCTGTTATATATTTTCAACACACAGACAAATATTTACAAAAATAATGTTTTTGTAGCATTAACTCTTTGTACATTTCATGTAATCAATTTTTTTTAGCGAAATATTCTCATGGTATTTTTATAGTTCGTGGGGAAAATAAGTCTTCTAGTTTTACTTTTTTGCATTAGTTATGATCCGAAGAATAATTGATTCACTAGTTACAATAAATGTACATTTATGCTATTTAGAGGAAATGAAAAGTAGCCAAACAACGCACAGTAGACATTTGTTTCCTTAGAAGATGAGAATAATAATTCAGTTCTGAATTAAAATTGCTTGACTATAAATCTTTTGCAACACATGACGAGGTGTTTGAATGTAAACTCCAAACGAGAAGAACTGGACATCCCAAGAAGAGATAGACTTAAGAGATTGACTTAAGAACAAGAAACATTGCCATACCACGAATGTATATTAATATGGAAAGGTATTAACTAATGTCAATTTCTGAATTTACAGAATGTACTCACCAGTGTACGAAAGGCCTTTACGATGTCCATAAAGGCATATAAGGTCGCACTTGAGTTGCACCATGACCTGGTTGGAGGCGGGCACTACCCTGGCGTGGCTGACGAAGAACTCATGGATGTCCCTCGGTCTCGTGGTGTCCACTCTTACCAGTAACTTGCCCAAGGCCACCTGCACCAAGATGGCCTGCTTGCCAGGCAGCTTCGACTCACACATGTCACACTGCCACGTGGGGTACAGCTGCAGGGGGTCAGAGGGCAGCACTGAGCCTGTGCACTCGGCTCTGGGACATGCGAGGGCGCTCAGCTTCGCTCCCCACTCCTGGACACACACCCACAACAATCATCGTCTAATTCCTCTGACACACTCTTCCTGAGGAGACAACACACAACACATCAACATTCATACTAGAACCCAGCATTGATCGCCACTCTGAGGATATCTCACCAAATATTCTCAGTAGAGTGCTCTGAATCACTCCCCACTGCTGAGGGCACATCAACACAAAGTTAATATCCGGATCTGAGCTTGACTCACCACTACTGGACACGCACCACCCAAAGTTCTCAGCAGACACCAACACACTCCTTATTGCTAAGGGCACGTCGCATTAACAATTCATACTAGGGCGCCCAAAATGCCTCCCTACTTCTATGGTCAAATCTCAACTTATTAACACCTCGGAAAACAGCTTGATTCCTCATTCTTGAGGACACATCACAAGTCAGTGTAGAGTGTTGTGATACACTCTTTATCGATGTTACATTGCTAGTGCATCATTCACTCCCAATTACTAAAGCTTGGTTCGCCTAGGTACATGGAAAAATAATTCCCTGCAGAGGATTTGTATAATAATCTATGATGATGGCATTACTGTGGGTAAGATTTATACCAACGCACTAGGCTTGGCTTTTTAATCATGGCAGCACACTACCGAACATTCTCTGTAGAATTTTCTGATATACATGTCGTTACTGAGGGCACTCTGAAGCCAATATTAGTACAGGTGCATTCAACTTGGCTCTCCTTTACTTTTAACTCACTACCGAACATTCTCTGTAGAAGGTTCTGATATACATGTAGTTACTGAGGGCACTCTGAAGCCAATATTAGTACAGGTGCATTCAACTTGGCTCTCCTTTACTTTTAACTCACAACCGAACATTCTCTGTAGAAGGTTCTGATATACATGTCGTTACTGAGGGCACTCTGAAGCCAATATTAGTACAGGTGCATTCAACTTGGCTCTCCTTTACTTTTAACTCACAAACGAACATTCTCAGGAGAGTACTGAGACACGCAACTTTCTGAGACCACACGAGAACTTAATTATCACTTTGATATTCAGCTTGGCTCACCACTGAAAATCATTGTCCCCTGTCTGTATGCATATTTTAATATATTTTGTCAGTAAAGATAATTCACTATTATTCTGCTGCGTTTTAATATTCACATCAAAATCTAAACCAACATCTTAAAACTTTTTGTTAGTTTATGGTTTTATTGATTGTAGCTCCTAATTTATGATGTTAGGTTGCATTATAATTCATTAAAGTTCCACAGTGAGCATAGCATNTTTATTGATTGTAGCTCCTAATTTATGATGTTAGGTTGCATTATAATTCATTAAAGTTCCACAGTGAGCATAGCATTTCTCGAAAGGGACGTGATTCTATACATAAATTGCATGCTACATTCCCGGCAGATTCATTGACGTGTGCTGTATGGTTCACGTTCACAAGCATGTACCTGTGGGTGGCTGCAGCGCGCACAGGCACACAGGAAGTGCTTGGTGGCCAGGAGGTGTCGCCTGCGGGCCAGTGTGCCCCACAGCAAGGTGGTGTACGAGTTGGTGAGTTCTTCTCCTGCCTTCACCCTCACCGTGGCACGCACCACCATGCAGCGCTGTGCGTTGAACCCGCGCCTCGTGTTGGGGTTGCAGGCGTGGTTCATCATGGCCGCCAGCGGGTACAGTCCACGCAGGCAAGACGTCCTCTCCCTGGTCGGCAGGTGCCAGCCGTCGCCGTCGTCCTCTCCTGGCCCCGGGGTGTCGAAGGCGTTGGCGTCCATCACCTGGCACGACAGCCGCATCAGGCCCTGCTCCTCCTGGCTGGGTCCAGGACCTCCTTCCAGCTCCTTCTTCAGGATCTCCACCTGGGAATGGACATTACAGCGAGCTCTGTACAGTATTGTCTGGCGTAGATCTTCCTGAGAATCCCTCCCTACATAGTCTGTCGTAAGTAATGGATGTTACTGATCTAAGATAGAGCTCTGTCAGAATGTGTAAGAGTCGGGAGTTCCTTAGCAGTTGAGGTGTTTTGTCTCCCAAGGAAGTGAAGTAAGATGGAGTTGCAGAAGCGACAGAATGAAATGGTGGACAAAACGGGAGAACACTGACAAAACCCACTGGCCAATGACAATGCTCACCTTGTTTTCAAACATCATTGCTCCCGAAGTAAGAATTAATTTCTTCATAGAGTGTGTGTTGCTTATCAAACAACCCACGTTTATATCTGAAATGGCAGACTCATTAATACTTTCCATAATTTTCAAGCGTGGAAATTCAGGGTCCCTATTTAATGCCATAGTGTCCTCGGCCTGTATAAATGGTTGCTCTGAGAACATATGGATGGCATGGTTCGCTACACCGTTCGTGCGCCGGATTTGTGACACGTTCATATCAAAACAGAATGTGAGCATCATCAATGCTGGGTTGCGCATTAATTTGGCAACTTTTTATGGAATGATGACGTAATCAAATCACTACACTCGTGTACTTAAGATTTTTCTTTTAATACGATTGTAGCCTCCCTTTAAAAACTTAACTAGTTCCCCCCACTTTTTCTCAGAATTTTTCTTCTAAGAATTTCCTCTCTCCATATTTTAAATTTCTGAATGACATTTTGTAGCCATGATTTCTAAAAGTGCCGAAGTATTCTAGTTTGTGACGAAGTATTTTTACTTGTGAAAGTAAATATTATTCACTTAAACACCTTAAAAACACCGGCTCAGGGCCTTTAATGGTAGCTTACAAAAGGTATTCCATCATAACGTTATGAGTATTTTGACTAGCGTGAAAATCGTTTGTTTAGAAGACACGCCGCCTACTGGGGAGACATCGCACGTGAGTCGCTCACCAACGACTGTTATTACACGACGCTCGCCGAATGCACAGTGGAACGTTGCACACATCCTGTATTACTTCTCTTGTCTCGATTGTCCAAAACAGCTCTGCGATATGCTGATATATCCATTACGAAACAATATTTTATTTTAAATATTGCAACCGCGCGGTGTTATCCAATAACGTAGAGCAAAATATCGCATATTGCGATATTAGCACATGCGATGTTGGCGTTCCGAAATGATAATGTGGTATATTTAGTATAAGCGGTTATTGTAGTTTAACGAAACACCAATACAGATATTTGTATTTTGATATCTGGAATTTAAGTACGTACAGTATATGCGATATCAATATGATCGATTGCGATGTCGATGTTTGCGGCACCGGTGTGGGCGATATTTGCGATATATCGCAATCGATTTTCAATAATTTCTGGAAGCGGTATATCGCACCGATAACGATATGGTCGGCATTTTTGTAAACTCTATTGAAAAGTGGGCATTACACAGCTCACCTGCACTAATCTCTCTTGTGTTTACGGTAGGCTCCATCCAATATCTTTCTCCATGTAAGATCGTTCATGATTTGAAGAACATTTCGTAACAACTGCTGGCAAAACTGCCGCAGGAAATGCGGACTGCCAAAACAAATTTTCCGTGCAATTGCGGAAAGCGACGGCAAAATATTATCTGGCTTTCTTCGTAAATTTACGATGGTAACATTAATTCCGTGAATGAGCGGAAATAAGTGTATGGTTTTACGTGTACTTTCGTAAATATACGGAACACTTCACTGATTTGCGAACTAAATTTGGAACTATTTTCGGTAATTAAAAATCTTTATTAAAATTTTTCTGTGTGACGTCATTAGGGCTTGGAATAAGCAGCTGCTGTACAAGCGTGTTAAATTGTTTTCCGCGACAATGCTTTGACCACAACAGAAAACAACAAAGAGATGTGTTTTACCTTCCGGGCTACGGTGTTCTTCGTTATGGCTTCCGTGGGGAAATGCTACTTACGCTTAACAGAAAGGAAAGAAAAACTTTATTTTTTGTCTACTTGCTGGTTTTGAAGTACGCGCAGCTCTCGCTAAATTTTGTAGTGTTAACGTATATGTGTAAGTGTTGTGAATGCTCTAATTGCTAGAGGTACCGTCACTTTCTTATAATGGCAGTGACGAAAACTTCTTGTTGCTTCCGCAATCTTCGTGACCAGCGGAGGGGGCTCCGTGTTCCCTGTCTGTGGAGGTTTGATCTGTGTTTCGCTACTGCAGGTTATGTCTCCATGTATTAACTGTAGGTTTTCGTTAAACACTCGGCTAACTTACGGACATTCTTAACAGCGTGGTGTCTGTTGGACTCCATGCCTGAGTCACGTGCCAAGTCACGCCGAAGTCCGCTCAGCTGAGATGATGGGAAATCGCGAGAATTATTTTCCATAACGCTCTAATTAGTTTACTATTTCTTGATCGGATGAACAAGATTTTTCGGTGGTGAGATTACTTCTTATTTTGACCTTTTTTAATAGTGTGAATGTATCTCGGTGATTTTTAATGTTATTATCCGATAACTAAATTATTCCACATATATTAAAATATCTTCTACCAGTTTCAGTGATTGTTGAAGGTATTTTGTCATATAATGTCAGAAATCTACTTAGCTGTCTATTTAAGACGATTGTTCTCAAATGCCTCTTATTAGCTTGATGTTTACTCACTTGCCTACGTTTTGCAACGCATTGTAGCTGCTTTTCACCTAAGATGTTATCGTTTATAGTCTCATTCCAGAAAAAAAGTAAATTCTCAAGGCGTTCTGTATTTATTTATGTTTACAGAAAAATTTTCGAAGCCCGTTTGCACAAAATATTATTTATTGTTTTACTTCGTGATAAACTTTAATGTATGTACTGCGTAATTATATAGCAAAGTAATGTACAAAGATTAAAAAAATTGTAATACTTGTAATCTTTTGTATATTACAATCACTTGTAACTATAAAAAAAGGAAAATAAAGGATGGAGCAATAAATGTCACTTACTGTTCTGCGATAAGGCGTTTGACTACGGGTTTTGGACGAGCACAGGTATAAATATGAATATGCTTAATAACTAATATTGAGTTGTTTAATGAACACCCGCCAACCAAGTTGCTAACGTACTTCATTGCGATAAAACCAGATATACAAAACAGCGTCTAACCGTACGACTGCCTGAGATGGGAAGGAACAAAGAAACAAAGGAAGGGGAAATTTACGGACCAACAAACAAGTAATCTCTTGTTTTTCTCCTGTCTTGGCTGATCTCAAAGCGCTGCTGCCAAATTAAGGGAATTCTAAAAAAAAAAGTCTCCTTTAATTACCAAGTTATTTGGCCGCAGTCCCAACACGAATCTCACAATAAAGGACAGAGCTGGAGACTAATCGTTGATATATACAGATAATAATTTTAATTACACCATTTTTCGAAATAAAACTAAGTTAATACATTGATACGGACTAATTATATTAAGTTGACATAATTAAGCAAGAGTTCAGTTTTAAGATCAGTTATAAAATGAACTGAACATACTAAAACATAATTAAGTAGAATACATCTGAACCAGAACGTCACTGGCTTGATACACGTGAATGGCGTAGTTTATGATAAGAAATTGGCCCTAATGGATGCACCCACGGTCAACTCTAATGACCTAACACATGTCTCTGTTTTAGATTTTGATCTGTTAACAAAACGTGGCTGGGTCGTACGATATTATTGACATCCGAAATGACTACATAAGTATTTGTAGTGTGCACTGATTATTAGTAAATACCAAATGTATACAAATTATATTTTTTCATGATTGAGATTACAGGAAATATATTTCAAAAAATGATTGCGGAATTTGGTCGTCATGTAATATCCTATTTTGGCACAATTTCCGCGTAACTATCACCATTTTATTTTTTCATGATTGAGATTACAGGAAATATATTTCCGAAAATGATTGCGGAATTTGGTCGTCATGTAATATCCTATTTTGGCACAATTTCCGCGTAACTATCACCATTTTTAACTTAAAAAGAACTATTTCCTGGTGAAATAACCACACAATTCCCACTTTATAGGCATCCACGTGCATGTGGTTCTCTTTGCTGCACACTCTAATGATGAAGGCTGTGCATGCCGGTGAACTTCAGCCACCTTAAATGGCATTATATACTTACATCTAGTTAACAGCAGGGTCATTTAAGGCGGAGCAGTGGGCAGGAGAATGAGGTCTGGGGAAGTGGGCGGCCAGTTCCTGCACTGACGAGCCGCTCGGTGTCCGCTTCAAGTCACCCCGTAAAGCCCGCTAGTCCCGTGTTTTAGCACTGAGCCATCTCGACTGGTCCTGCACTTAATAACAAGCTATGTTGGTGGAGTTGGTGCCGCCAGTGGAAGGGCGCTCTCACCTGCACTGCTGTCTTTGGCAGAGGAGCGAGAAAGGCACCTCACGTTGATTGCTTGTTTTTCTTTCAAACGACCGTCTGTCTTCGGCTCCTAGAATAGACGCCACAAGAAAAGCCTCGGAATCTACCAATAGCGGCGTTTCACGCTCTACACTCTAAAGTTCATAAAAATGTTCCATTGAAATGGACTAAATCATCTAAATTGCTACAATGGATACTTTTTCACCGATTGTAAGGTAATCTTACTGTGGTAGATTCTTTTAAACTGCCACTATTTTTCCCCTGAATATATTGGACTTGTGTTTTTCACCAACATCATGATAGTTAAAATTTGTTTCCTTGTGCGATTGCTGGATAAATCATACCCATATTTGTATTATTTGTTATCTGCCTTTGCTTTCATCTGTCGTTCCTTCTTCTCTTCAAGTCGGTAGAAATTCAGCAGCTTGCACGATCCTTTACCGAGCGAGGTGGTGCATTGGGCCGACCTCCGTGGTGCAGTTGGCTGCATGACGGCTTATGGCGCGGGGGTTCCGGGTGTGAGTCTCGCGTATTGCATTTGTACGTCCATATGAGCCACCCTTCTCTGGGACAATGTCAACAAACATTGTCACATGTCACATGTATCAGTCAATAAAGTTACAAAATTATTTCTAAATTTCTGGACATTTATTCTGGAGGACCTGCGTTCGATTCTCGGGCCCAGCCATCCTGATTTCTGTTTTCTGATATCACTCCAGGCGAACGCTAGGACGGTTTCTTACCTTTTCCTCGACTGCTCTGAGCAGCTTGCTCCCCTTGTATTGACCTCGCTGCACGAGTGTACGAGGTGGCACCCCTGCAGCGGTGTACTGCTCGATCTGGGACTGTAGTGAGGAGCAGTGCGCATGCGTGCACCATTAGTCAGGAGGGCCTGACAGACAGCCGGCCACTGTGGTCGCACACAACACACGAGCCACTTAACTCTGCTAAATATAGTGTCGCCGCTGGCTCGTCTGCGGTAAACAATCAGCCGTGCTGACAGATGCTCAAGGCTGCAGTCACCAGGCTGGGGAAACGGACCCTGTTCATGCCAGTTTCTACAACATGGATATTAATACACATTCCGAAAAAAAATAATTAAGGAAGCTTTTCTTTTAATGCAGCATTTTTAGTCAAGAAACAGATACAAAATGAATTTCAACTAATTATAATAGTTTTGACAAAAGTGGGGTTAACATCTCTTAAGGTATAATATCTGAAGTCACTGTTACTTGCGAATCACTGTCAAAATAAGAAAACATCCAAATGGGAACAAAATTATTTTCGGCAATGACTGGAGTATTGAGAGTAAATTTTTCGGCTTTTGTGGACTGCAGCGCTGCAAAAACAACATGGCAGTAGTCGACAAACATCGATCACAGTACTTCATTTGCACATTCACAGTCACCCTTAGCGCGATGCGTTAGAAACCAATTATGAAAAAAAAAAAGTTACCTCTCCTGGCTGTTACAAGTACGAAAATGTTACTGCAAGTTTATTCAGTAGATAACGCGACAAAAACGTGGCACCTAGTTTGGTACACCGCGATTGTTGATTGTTGTCGACTGTTGCCCTGTTTGTTTACAGTACTGCAGTTGACGAATGTTGAAAAGTTGAATTTTTGATACACCCTTCATTGTTGAAAAATATTTCGTTCCCATGAGGATATTTTTCTGTTTTGACAGTTGTGTGGTATAGTGGAGTTGCACAATGGTGATGACCCAGACTTGAGTGTTTACCTGAGAGAGACAGAGGGAGAGGGAGAGATATACGTGAGACGCGCTTAACAGCTGNTGACCCAGACTTGAGTGTTTACCTGAGAGAGACAGAGGGAGAGGGAGAGATATACGTGAGACGCGCTTAACAGCTGAGGTCTTGAGCCGACGGGGGTGAAATTAGGCTAAGACAGAGCAGTGACGGAGTACTGTTGTCTCAGGAGGGTGGGAGGGGGGCTGAGATCTCAGATCAGCGAGTCACTTAATGTAAGAGGTGGCGAGCCTTGGACGATAATAGCCACAGTCGTAGAGTGCAACGCCGTCTGTGGTTTCCGCGTAGTCCTCCGAGTCTAAACACATGCTTATTATTTACATTCCTGGTGATAAGTAATGCCGCTGTTTTGTGACCTTGTAAGCATAGCTTAGGTTATTTCCTTCAGCTTAACGTAATATGTAGTACTGGCGTGAACATATCAACAGAAATGCAAGGGGCCGCTGTTGCTGGAGCGGTTAGAACTCTCACCCCTCTCCGCCCCCTCTGACAAGACGAACCTGGTTTGATTCCCGGCGGGGTCGCTCCCGGATTTTCGCATGTGGTAATCGTGCCGGACGATGCCGCTGGTCGGAGGGTTTTCTCATGGATCTCTCGTTTCCCCCGCCCTTGCACTCCAGCACTGCTCCATACTCACCTAGCTTCACCTCCATCAGCTCTCAAGCCTCGTTGTTAAGAACCGCCCAAATCTCCCTGAACCATGAGCAGCATGACACGACTCACCTCTATGGCATGACGGGGTCCAGCATGCGCCAGCAGACAACGCAGTAGAGGTATGTCGTCAGCAGACAGCCTGAGACAACGCACAGCCGCCAGGGTCCAGAGCAGCCGTGGACTCCAGCCTCCTCCAGGCACAGGCCCTCCTCTCCAGCGCTGGAGTGTGCTGCACTCTGGACGATGTGCTGGAGAGTGTAGGCAGCAGGGGCAGAGGGGCAGACCACAGCCTGCTACGCACGCACGTAGTGGCACACCTGCCTTGTGACAGGCGGAGCAGAGTGGCGGACTGTGAGGCGAGGCACGAGGGGCGAGTACCAGGGGAGTGTCGACCAGCACAACGTCCCCGGGCTCCAGGTCAGCCGTGGCCACCACACCACGACCACTGATGTCAGAGTGAGCTATCCTCCAGGCGCGGCGTGCTGGCTGGAGGATACCGCTCCTCTCCAGGTGTGACGTCAGTAGGTGCTCTGTGTGGCGAGCCCACTCGTCCTGCTGCTCGGACATTCCTTCACAGCTGCTGCTATCTGCACNTGTGTGGCGAGCCCACTCGTCCTGCTGCTCGGACATTCCTTCACAGCTGCTGCTATCTGCACAGTCGCTGCAGGAACCTTCTGACTGTAGCTCTTGGGAACCACACCCGCGTTGCACTTAGATGGTACTTCCAACTGGCGCGCACTACACGGGCACGCTAGAACTGCCTGAACCTCTTCCAGAGGGGCTGTGTGTGTAGGCCACCGGACGTGTTGGCACAACCTCACTCCGAAGGTATCTTCAGAATGCAGGACGCGAGCTTGAGGGAGCCGTTTAAAAACAAGGTAACCAGTGTTGCCAACTCTTAGGCACAGAATTTCACGCCACAGGAGAAAACCCTTGAGAATCCACTAGATTATGAACATGTACATATTAACCTTTCAAATCACGTGACGTTGTTCATCAATAAACGGGTCAGACGACAGCAGGTATAGGTCGACACGCAGCCCGACTAGAATCAGTGTCAACAACGTAATCTCAGGAAAGGAAGAAACACTGTTAGCTATTGGTGAGATAATTCTTAGAAACGTCACTTGGCGCCAAAACACATTCATATGACAGTGCGTCTCCTGCTCGGGGTTGCCTTCTCGTGGCAAATATATACGCTTATGCGGAAGAGTCGAATGCAGTCAAAGATTTACGATATAAAACTGTACAGTAATGTGAAGGTCAATGAGCTGCCTTCGAAAAAAATTTTAACTGATAAATAGTTTAACTTGATTTTGTATGTAAAATGTATCAAGTAAGGATGACTGTAGGAAGCACTTGTAGTTGTGTATTGGACGCAATGCGACGAGAGAAGCGCTGGTAAGATGTCCTGTAGTACTCGAGGTAATTGACGCGGGGTCGCACACACGATACAGCAGACGGACAAGCGCACGTGCGACCGGCGAGGTTCCTCGAAGACAGCGGAGCGGAACATGCGCGGAGCGACGCGGCGTCTAGCCCGAGGCAGACTGGGGCGTGCGTGCCTCCCCGGGCTCCGCCCCCCGTGGAGGGGGGACTCACATTCGCTCCCATCACGCCGAACGTAAGCGTTACCATTTTGTTTTTTGGTTGCAGAATGTTTACAATCACGCTTTCTTTCTCGTTTTTAATACCAAGATTACCGGCCTGGGGCACGGGAGGTTCTGGGTTCGATTCCTAGGTAAGACGTGGGTGTTAGTTTAAATTAGGTGATAAGCCGTCCCCTGATAAGTCTTCAGCCATAACACCAGGGGACGTTAATAATGCCCTTTCCAATCAATACCAAGATTAAAAAATAAATAATGGACAACAAACTAGATGCTATATTTATTAATTCTACTGTGGTACGAATTTATAGTAAATTATTTTCACGAAACTGTAATTTTGTTTGATACGTCCAAAAATTGTTAACACTTAAGTACTACCTATCGTGTTATTTCCAAACTACATTTATTTAATACGTGTGTTGAATAAGATAAAGGTATTCACGTATTTAATTATGAATACATACATTGAACTATTATATACTGTTATATAAATACACGTTGATTATATCACAAGTTAAAGGAATGACATATGTGAAGTAACTGACGTCTGAGAAATATCGGCAAAGTATGCACTTTCAGAAATACTAGCGTGAACTCAACTTTTCGACGTGGCTCGTGCAGAAAATCAGGACGGTTTCTGATTGGCTAATCTAGCTTCCCTCTCTGTAGGTCAATATAGTAAAATGAAGAAAGCGTGATGGGCTTGCATGCAAGTTATTTTCGCGTTTGAAGCTCAGAAGCTTGGGGCGGGGGTGATAAGGGCGACAATGCTACGCACATCAAGTGCACCGTCGCCGCTAAGCGCAAGGCTCTGACATGAAATGAAGTGCAGCGTTCTCGTCGTTCTGCGTTTACCCACGGGACTTTCTGCGGCGGACCTATCATTTGATTGGTGGAAAGTCTGTACCCAAGTTCAATGCAGGCTGCTATCGTGGTTTTGCTCATGTGCGGGGTACAGCAGTGTGAATAAGCCATTTATAACTATGTTGGTGGGTAATACAATTATATTCAACCTGCTTCTGGGGTATGTTTTTTTTTCGCAGTTAGACTCAGCGGGGACACGTTTAAAAAATTTGTCACACAAAACCCGTATCTAAATCATGCTGGAAAGCAGTAGGCGGGCTTCTTGAGAGGATATAATACATACTGTGCGTAATCCCTAAGCACACTAATAAAATATCCACAGGATTTTGGGTGATCATATATATGTATATAATAATGAAATGGCAATCCTAAATAATATTTGTCGCTAACTTTGTAAGCGAACACATGATGGTGCAATACTGTCGATTCCTTACTCCGCAAACATGCGCAGTACGACTTATGATACGTGTTATGCGTCGAAATATTTGCTCTCGAAGTAGGCGCAAACTGTCAGTTAGCATTGCGCCTTCTTGACTTTACTATATTGACTTCCAGAAAGTTGCAAACTCAATTAAAGTGATGAACGTTATTTCACGTACAACGCCCCCTTCAGAAATAATTATCTACTTATCTTTAAATAGACTGGAAAAGCGTGAAAAAAAAATTTCACCGACATACCTTTCAAAAACACCGTGGCGTCCAGATCCTTTTTATGATCGAATAATTCATTTTTGAGTCGACTTGGCACTTGCACTTTTTGTACTAATCACATAGGTTTAGTCGTAAAGTGTCAGAATTCTCATTGGTCCAGAAGAATGGGAAAGTAGCACAATAGACGGACGACAAAAAATAACGAAAGATTGGATAGTGAAGACATTTGGGCGGCTCTTAACATCGGGGTCTTGAGAGCCGATGAAGGTGAAGAGAGGAGAGTATGGAGCGGAGCCGGAATGCAAGTTGGGGAAACAGGAGATCCCCGAGAAAACCCGCCGACGAGCGGCATCGTATGGTACGATTCCCACATGTGAAAATCCGGGAGCGACCCCGCTGAGAATCGAACCCGTTCCCCTTGGTGGGAGGAGAGTGGTCTGACCACTACACCACCGCGGCCCCAATAACGAAAGGAAAATGTCTGACAAGTGCGCAGAACATTTAATCCCAGGAAACAGTAAACTACTCCCGCGATAAACCACCGTCTGTACTCGTACTGTATCCTTCCGCCATGTGCGTGATATTGACATTGTCATTGGCCTAGCACCATTCAATTGAAAACATGAAATGTAAGGAACCCAAGTGCGTGACTAATACACCAATTCGTACTCTTATATTTTTAAAGCAAAAAATTCACCAACTTGATTTCGCATAAATGTTTGAGACACACAAGGCCCACGCGAGTATAAAAGGCCGGGACGTCTCCAGAACTCGCACTCTGTTACCTTACCTAGAGCCCGACTGCAGATACAAAGATATTGGTCGAAGAGTGTTTCTACTGTTGAGTCCTACGTCTGTTGGTAATTAGTCAAACACAATAGGCTAAACTAGAACACGGAATAACTACGTATTTCCAATTTATATAAATATATTAACACATTCCATTAAAATCAAACAACCTTTATGTTGCAACATGGCAAGTACATTTGCTTTAACGAACGGTACATTCATTATTTATGCTCACTTGAGCGCTCTACGTTGCTACATAGTTCTGGCGATATTCTGTTAGCGCTGCAGTCACTGCACAACTTGGCATCACTGCAGTGCCATGACGTCACAGTCTGAAAGGCGCAGGCAGTTGACAACGCCATGGCGAACTGTCAGTTTGAGTTGTGCATGTGGTTGTGTAAGCACGTGCAAAGTGGAACGACGTCGGTCGAGCCGGCCCAATTCAACTGCTCGCTGCCGCGGCGTGATACTTCAACTGTTGCTAGATGTCGATCAAGGTAGCATACATGTAGTTAGAGGGTATTTATTTTTCAAAGGTTGATTTCAAAAGTGCTCTGGCGTAAACAGCTATAACAGGGACTGCTATAGCTCCCACCTGCCTGCTGTTTGAACTGCGTTGCAGAGTGTTTGAAACACATGTTCCTCCACGAAACTGGTCAACGTGCGTTAAACTTCAGTCGAGGGCCGTTGAGTGTTTCCAAGATGTCGTACACATTAGAAACACCTTCTAAGAGTACTCCAAAAAATGATAAGAAAGGCATTTTCAAAACGGTGTATCTCAGAATATACGCAGCAGATACGAAACTACTCAAGGGCCCTGCATTGAACCTTGCTGCAGATTTTCCGCCAGTAAAATAACAGGGTCACCGCTGAAAGTGCCACAGGTGCACGCAGTGTGATTAGACTAAAGGCGATGGCGTACTTGAAGCGCGAGGCAGTGTCGCCCTTATCGCCCCCGCGCTTCTCGGCCTCTGACAGCTCCAGGTAGGCGGGAGACTAAACACAGAGTGCGAGCTGCTTCACTATGCCCAGAGTCTGATTACGTCACATCACTGGAAGCAAGTAGTGAAGCAGAGTCTATTTGCGGTATCTTCACACTTTTCGAATCAAACGTTTGGAAAATTACCCTACATTTTACGTTTTTGGTTGCTTCCTAAATATGTATGTCACATATTACGAGAGTTTTATATCTTTATTAACATAAAAATACCTTAGTTTTGGTTCAAATGAGCTTTTGCTTATACTCTGTCCATTAATTATAATATTTAATATATATAGTTAATGCGAATAAAAACAGAAAGAAAATAGGCGAGTAGGTAACGCCTAGTAAGAAAAAGTTCCTGTGCAAAATATTATTCTACAGAGTGCTTGAATGCGGTGCGTTGTCCCTTTGGTGTAATCTCCTATACTTGGCGGAGGGATATCCTGGAAGTAGACCTTCAGCAGGCTTCAGTGAGCAGCCTCTACCACCCGGCGTTACAGTAGGCGGCTGACAGTACATTCGCTGTGAAACGCGCGTTTTTCAATACAGCGGTAATTACATTGAAAGAATGTAGTGACGTCACAGAACAGCTAAGTTCAATGGCGCGCCGGTTCCTTCAACGTGAGCCGACCACTTCTCTGATTCGCTGCGCACACGAAGTATTACGAAGCAGATGCTGGCTGGCGTAGGTCTACACAGTACAGCCAATGTTCTCTTGTCTGCAGCAACTATGTCCTGCAATAACATTAAACAGATTATTTAGATGGAGCGTGTGTGTTGAACGTTTACTTATGCAGTAATTAAGAAGTAATATTTGAATTGTGAGTCGATAAATAATGTAGACTGAATTTTATGTATGCGTTCGGCACTTACTTATTATAATACATTGCTCAGATATTACTATTATATATAATAATATAGCCTGCAAACTGTTATTATTCATCATCACTCGTTTTTCACGGTTGATTAGACTCTTCTGAAAGCACTCAATTTATTGTTTCCAGCCTATTGTGCGTCTTACCGGCACGAGATGAAAGTATAATTTCCACGAAAATTGCTATCTCCAGCGTCGATTAAGTGACACAGCGGTATCATTAGAAACATGATCGTGCTGGCATTGCTATAATTAGTTCTATAATGTGTTTTAAAACGACAGGCCAAATATATTTACCAGTATCTTAAACACAACTGTTTTTGCGGGGCTGCGATGGGGCAGCAGCTAGAGCGCTTCCTTCCTCCTGCGAACCAAGTTCGATTTCCGGCAGGGTCGCTCCCGGATTTTAGCATGTAGGAATCATGCCGGACGATGTGGCTGGTCGGTGGGTTTTCTCGGGGATCTCCCGTTTCCC
>NQII01001328.1:468873-521484 GCA_002778355.1 Clitarchus hookeri
ACTTGCTGTACTTTCAATGTGGACATAAGGTGTCCATATTGGGAATCGGGCGTAGTTTTACTAAATCTTGTAATAAATAAACAAAGAAAACATTTTTAAGCAATATATGCAATAGCAATCGAAAATATGTTTTATCAGCTTTCTAAAACACTCCACTTTTCAATTATTTAAAGTAATTTTACCATATATAATAAGAATTTACACATACCTGTAATTACGATCAGCACACCACGAAACAACACGTTTCCTTCCAAATGGCGAACAGCGCGCTTTTTTGCACTTTACAGGCTAAATTATCTTTTCAACTGCTTTTCTTCACGGACATGTAGCGCCATCTCTCGATCAAAATTGTTACTTCTAAAGATATTAGGGGTGTCCATATTGAGAGCACTGTCCATATTGGGTACAAGTACCTTATGGATAATACCAGTTAGAATATAGAATATAGCCTAGTAAGACTTAGTTCTTATGCAAAGTAGCATTAAACAAAGTGCGCACGAATGCAGTGCATTGTCCGCTTGGTGTAGTTGTATGGATTCAGTTGCTTTATTTACACGAGACGGAGGAATATCCTGCAAGTAGAACTTAAGAAGGGCTTCAGAATAGTTGGAAGTAACCGTGAATGGACTGCAACTAATTCCTCCGCGGAGACTGGCGGTTAATAAATGCAACATAAATCAAAGAGCAACATACTCAGTAATTCATACTTCGTTATACGTTATTGCGTTATGACAGTCATATTACAGAACACGCGTATACCTCATAAATTATGTTGTATTTATTGTAGATACACATATGTGCGTATCTATGCATGAGTATATATTTTTTATATACACACATACGCACACAAGGTATGGTACATGGGAAAATATCCTCCCCGTTTATACATGTCTGGATAGACAGTTGCTTCGAGCGTTATATTAAAATAAGCCATTTTAAAGTATAACTTTATTTTTAATATTATCATAATGTAAATACGTATCAGTCATGAATGTTTTCACGGTCAAGTTTTTTTTTTTTAATTGTCTGATAGAAAGATAAACAGCACATGTTAGTTTCATACACCATCTAATGAATTTGGAATGTTATGAAAAATTAAACGAAATGTGGCTATATGCCACAATTCATTATTCTACCATAGTTTATTTTTTATTATGATGTGCCGTAATAGACTCTAGCTAGATAAGTTGTACATAAAAAAAAAAAAGTATTCTTGTGCACGGTCGCGCATTAAAAATAGTTTCTCGATGTCATCTTTGGAGCGGGAAGAGTGTCTTCTCGAGTCTTCTGCCAAGCGAATTGTATCTGTCTTGTTAACCCCCTCCGCATTGCTGTAACACTGCGAACTATCTGTCTGGCACCACAGCTGCTATTTGTCTCACGTGTCTTGAACCAGTAGCGTTTCAATATTTAACATTGGATATACACTGACTCTGAAGAAAAATATCGTCTTTATCCAAAAAATGTTTTAGAGAGGATTTGAACCTCAACTGAAATGTAAATAAAACGGAACATTTTTAGTGGTGTCACGTAATGGGTGGACAATCATAGTTACAATTACTTCTCAGGGCGTAGTCTACTTTGGGTGCACTGTGAAGCAAGTGCTGTTAGTCTCTCTTACTGGTAACAAGAGTCAGTGATTTAACAATTACTCGCGACCATGCACACGGCCTAATTACATGTTTAATTAAGCAGGCTACGACGGCGTAGCGCTAAAGACTACTTATTTCCGACCAATGAGAACCGAATTTGACTCCTGGCGGTGTTGCCATTTGTCGGTGGATTATGTCAATGTAGGTCCGTCTCCCCCAACATTACATTCTCAACCTCAGCACGGAGTAGGTAAGTATACAGAGGTGAAACAACACCCTATACCACTAACTCCACCCGCACACGCCAGAAAAATGACGTCACTGACCAGCAACATGTCGGAACGCCGTTCGCCAATCAGCGCCAGGCTACTCACTTGCCAGCAGGCAGTCCGGCCTATAGCAGCACGCGAGAGTTCAATACAAATACGTGCAATCCTGCAGACAGTGCAATGTTGTAAATGTGCTAATTGTGTTACTTCTGTGCTAATTGTAAGATTTTAACTGTCTTTAAAAGGCGTCATTTTCTTACCCTATGCAAAGAAAGATTTGAGCCAGCGACAAGGGTTGTTGCTTACAGACACAAGAACCGTTCCCAGAGCTCAGTGCAGCCAATCAACGAAAGGTTACGCCAACATTGAAGGACTCACCACGCCATTCCGCCTCTGCGTTCTATCTACTCTTCTACGTCACGTTATTGCTATTGGCTGTTCACGGTGAAGTGAGCACTTTTGAGGTTCTAGCTACTTCTATATTTCAGTA
The DNA here is from genome assembly GCA_002778355.1 of Clitarchus hookeri. Lineage (NCBI taxonomy): Eukaryota > Metazoa > Arthropoda > Insecta > Phasmatodea > Phasmatidae > Clitarchus > Clitarchus hookeri. The sequence continues at coordinate 471,225 of NQII01001328.1, forward strand.
ATTTATTCTTTGACTTGTATGGCAATATTCTTTTGAAAAATAAGTAATAAACACTTTGTGTATATTCCACCGCACTCAGAAGTTTATGTTTAAGGCCAAAATAAAACACATTTATAGACTATTATTTAAAATGAGAGGGTTTTTAAAAGTGCTCACTTTACCGTGAGTAGCCTATATAGGTTTTGAAGCCTTCAGTGGCGACTTCAACTGGATAAAGAGGAGGGCTCACTGACGACAGTCAAAGCAGCATCACTGTGTGGATGGACAGTCACGTGGGAGAACCTGTCTTTGCTGCACTAACACGGCGGTGCCTGCTTAACATGAGATAATTCATTATATTTCGCCAAGGAGGGAAAGGTAGAGGATTAATTTTTTGCCCAGGACTATGTACGAATTGTCTCACTATCAGCAGTAATGTAAAAAAAAAAAAAATTTCCAAGTATATTTTGTATTTGTATACTCATCATACTCTCCGTCTGAAAATTAAGTGGTGATTTTTATGTACTCGATTAATGCCTTTGTAAATACGTCTGCTGGACGGCTCGCATATTTAACACAGCCTGAGTAGACACCAGCCCTAGCACGACCAGTCGTAGAGCAGAAGCTCCAGCTGTGGTAAAACTAACATTGCCCCTTTACCGTAACATGTCCAGATACACTGGAGATGTGATGGTGCACTCAGCGAAAAAGAATTGTCCAGTAATTTGGTCATGCGAAAGTGCGCATTAAACATTTACCTTCGGACTGCCTCTGGTACACTCCGACACCTCACCAAGGGGCTCTGAACCCAAAATACGCACGTTCTACCGGTTCACTACACCACTGACAAAAAAAGGTCTCCTCATCAGAAAAACCGACATGTTTAAGATGGCCATTATCGCCCTCAATACGTGATAACATTTCGACTGCAAAGTCATACCGACGCGTGGCATCATTCGGCAACAAATCCTGAACAATTTGCACTTTGTATGCACGAAACAATAAACGTATGTGTAATATATCACGAAGAGAACTTTGTGACATCTGTAATTCACGCGAGGCCATATTCACTGATTCTTGGGACTTTTGCACAACAGACTGTCTCACTGCTTCTACCCTTTCAGCTGAGGTTGATGGTCAACCAGTTCTCGGTAAGTCAGCAACAAATTCTGAGTTCTTGAATTTGTTGTACCACAACTTAATGTTTTTGACATCGGGCAGCATCTTTCCATAGGCTATCTGAAAGTTCCTCTGCACTGTTATTGGTGATCGGCTCTCGTGGTACCAGAGGACTCACTGAGCTTATTCCTGATTTGTGAGCATGTCTGGTTTCCTGCACACTGCAACCGCTACACTACAGCCATGTTACTGAAACCTGCAAACAAAATCTTTGGTTAGTTCGCCAACATTTTGGCCCCTGTTTCAAATCTCTACTTACATATAGCGAATATAAATAGAGTATTTAATCAGGGAAAGACTTTTCGGACACTGTATTACTCCAGTTATTTGAATAGTAAGAGAAAATGCTCCAGTGAAAAATTATATATTTACAATCGTGCACAAACCGGCTCCTAAACTAAATGGCAAGGGCTCACGAAGATGCGTATGATCATGTTTTAGAAAAGGATGGAAAGTGGTAATGATGGAGTAACTACCGCAAAAAGAATAATCGATAGAGTCCTCATCCCAGCTGCGTGTTCCAACATTGGGCCGCTTTTCTGCCATCCTGATTTCCCTTTTATTCGCTTTCCGAGATCACTCTAGGCGAATGCAATGATGATATTTTACTACAGGCTATGAGCGGTCTTTCGAACACATTCTTAATAACCCTGCAGTTCACGAGACTTCAGTAATAATAAGAGCAATAAGGAGCACAATGCACAATCGTACAATCACAGTAGTTTCCTGTATGTGGTTGAGACGAGTAAAGATAAAAAACGAGGGATTGTGAATTATAAATGAATTTATTCCCGAATTACTATATTTAATAATACTGTAATACCACTTCACATAAGAAAATTTACCCTTCTAAATAACGCCAAGTTAACATAATGAAACAAACAAAGCAAAATGAGTGCTTCTTCACGTGCAAACATGGTCTTCTCTTGTATGGAACATCAACTTAAAATGTTTCAGTAACTTTCGGTAATATCTTATACAAACTGACTAACATACAAAGTCTTAGTGGCAGTTTAAAGGTATATAAACTTGGTGAGAGTTGTAAAAGAGACGGTGTATGAGGCACGTGGACCTCACGACGCCCTCAGACAGTCTTGGCTGGCGCCAGGAGTCTCTACTATACCGGGGTGTTGACGCCGACGTCGTTTATCCCGGGGCATTAGCGTCCAGCCGGGGTTAAGACGGGAATTAGGCGCCACACGTTCGTCACTGTTACAAATGAAGCGGCGGCACAGTATAAAGACTGCTCTAGCTGTGCCGTTGACACACTCTCTCTCCAGCGGCAGCACCATGACTCCAGCACGCCAACTCGCTACAGCAGTCCTCGTGATCTTAGTACTGGCCTCCAGCTGCAGTTCCCAGGACGACGCCAAGAAGGACACGTGGCTCCTGCGACCCCTGGATTCCTCCCGGCTCTACAAGGACTCGAGGAGGCAGGCTGGCAATGTCTTCTTCAGACCACGCATGGGCAGGATCGCAGTACAGGACGGCTACGTCATCTGAGACTGCTGCCGACACTCAACCTGCATTTCATGTACGTGATCTTGCACCAATAAATCATGCTCACTGACTTACTTCATTTATTCGCTACTTCCAGAGAAAATTTAGTCCATGTATCTGTTTACAGTCGTGGAGCACAGACAAATAATTTTTGGCAAGTTTCCTCAGCCAAAATAAAAGTAACTTAAAGTTATGATTTTTTGATGAATAAATTATTGCAATCATTATTGTAAGAATTGTGCGATTAGTGTCTAGCTGAAGCTGAACCAGCCTTAATAGTTTTTCCAACTGCATTAAAAAAAATAGATAGTTAACGACTATAGCAAAGAAACAAAGAAAATGCATAGCCCATAGGAACTTAGATACTATGTACGTATAGCGGCACAGGATAAACTATTAATATGTTGGTTTTGACTGCTGGCAGCCTACGGGAATTACTAGTATGGGAAATTGGCTTTTCTAAAAAAAAATAGGGTCCTTGTTATTGCAATTGACATAAGTGGACTTCATGTTAGGCCAGTCATGGCACACACATAATCCTGTGATCTGAAAACTTTAATTATATGTAAATACAATGCTTACTACCAGAAAAAAAAACATTCAACTGAAATACGATTGTTTGAGGTATAAGACTGTAACCTCGTCTGAAATGTAATTCCTGTGGAAGGCGAATGCTCACAATCAGAAAGAGCACAATGCGTGAAGAATTCCTAAGCAAACACAACTGATGCCAATTTTTCAGTTTTAGTTTTATTGACTGAGGGATTTTCTTATAATTTTAATACGAATACAGCCTAAACTAAACCAAAACTTACTTTTAAATATGCACTTAAATCCATGCCTTACCCTAACCCAGGTCCTTCGCATCGGTAGCTGGTGATCCAGCCATTTATATCAGAGATGCCGGTTCACAGCCAGTTGTCAAGTTTGTGACATTTCAGTCCGTGTGTCGAGTGCGCGCATGTTTCAGGTGACCATTTATACATCACAGGTTTTCAGAATTTAGTACAGGATCTCTCTTCTTGATTCCCAGTTGATCGCTGCACAAAAACGGGTTTATTACAGAAATTGTGCTCTCTGTTTCTCAAGTCATTGTTCCAGAGAATAGCCNCTCTGTTTCTCAAGTCATTGTTCCCGAGAATAGCCTGTTTCAAGCCTTTCAGGTCAAAGTGTTTTTTTTTCTGAGTCTAAAATAAGGACAACTTAAGCACTAATCAACTAACAATTGATCGTAGTGCTATTGCTGTCACCCACTGGACCATTATATCTGCATACGAGATTATTAGTGTTTCATTAATGCGGCTAGAGATACATTTCTCCCCCTTGTTTTTTGGTTTAACATTACTTCAACAGCAGGAATCGGTCATGGCTTGAATTAGGGAGCTATTCTAGTATACACCTCGAGTGATTTTCGTAAAACCCCTGGAAAAACAAAATCAGAATGGCTGGGCCGCGATTCGAACCAGGGCCCTTTGAAATACTACTCCAGTGTGATACCACTGCGCCATGTCGAGGTCTACAACAATTGCTTAGTAATGCTCCTAATGGTTATTCAGAAATGTGAAACATCTAATAAATGTACGCAGTGAATGCTATATAAATAGGAGATATTGTGATAACAATTGATTTTGTTAATCACATTCAACAAGAAAAATAAGTAGTAACATTGTTGGCCTATTAAAGCACCTGATTCACAAAAATGCCAAGAATAGTATTAATTCCACAATAAAAATCCAGAAAATTGAAAGCTTCAAAATACCTCTGCCGCGTGATTCTAGTATAAAACCTAGGTGGCTTTGCACTTCACAGATACACAGCAGTAAGCCTCGGATGCTGTACAGTAGTGTGATAGGTAGGTTTGTACTAGTATGTAAGTCTAACTTCGTGCTACACCTTTCCATTTAAAATGAAATTTTTCTACTCTACTTCCCTCTGCCGTATAATTTGATAAAATTCTTCCACGCTAACAATTTTACTTTTTTAGAGCAACGTTATGGATAGAGGATCTTTGCACATTCATTTGAAATAACTGTAGCGCTCGCTCCCTGATTTTCGCATGTTGGAATCGCATCGAACGATGTCGATAGTCGGTGGGTTTTCTCGCGGATCTTCTGTTTCCTCTGTCTTCGTTTCACCAGCATTAGCTCACAATACCACTATGTTAAGAGTCGCCCAAAATTCTCCACTCCACATCTCCGCTCCAAATGTCTGTACTTGAATCACGCAGGCACAGCATCTGAGATGGCTGAAACCATAGCAGTCGAGTGGAAAAACAAGTCAAGCAAGCTTGAATAAAAGTGTTATATCTGTTAATTTTGACAGTTGATGTGCCTCGCTCCTCGCACTAGCTGGTGCCAGTAGTCTGTCATGGCTGCGCGCTGTTGCCTGGCTCGCAGCATTACAGCACCCGCAGAGACTTCGCAGGTACACTACAAAATAATAATTACATTTTTCATTAAAACTAATAAGTACGCAAAAATTCTGAGTCTATCTTTATCTGTTCATACATTATTAGCGAGTGTGCATGGCAGCTGGAATAAACTCACTGCTATTTTGCAGGACATTATTTGTTCTTCGCCGAAGAAGAAACCATCTCAAAAGAGGGACAAGATTTGATCTGGTTAGCTTATTTGGCCAACACTTTCCTGTTTTGTGGATCTGGGTACCTTTTGTTCTAGTCAACCATGAAAACCACTAACCAATTTTTATGGCATCTTAACTATTTCTACTGATTCTATGTTACAATGGTGAGAAAAGTCAAAGCAATGTTCTCTGAAGTTAATTCANGACATTTTTCATTAAAACTAATAAGTACGCAAAAATCCTGAGAGTCAATCTTTATCTGTTCGTACATTATTAGCGAGTGTGCATGGCAGCTGGAATAAACTCACTGCTATTTTGCAGGACATTATTTGTTCTTCCCCGAAGAAGGAAACCATCTCAAAAGAGGGACAAGATTTGATCTGGTTAGCTTATTTGGCCAACACTTTCCTGTTTTGTGGATCTGGGTACCTTTTGTTCTAGTCAACCATGAAAACCACTAACGAATTTTTATGGCATCTTAACTATTTCTACTGATTCTATGTTACAATGGTGAGAAAAGTCAAAGCAATGTTCTCTGAAGTTAATTCAGGACAGCATCCGTTTTTGGCATAAACACACAAGTGAAGTGGGATTGAAGAATCATCTTTCTGGTACAACACCATATGTATGTAACTCATGACACCATTCCTTCGCATATGCGTGATACTGTCCGTATTGCAAATTAGTAATGAATAGGATGCATGCTAGATAACTTAAGCGAGAAATTTGACTTCTACCCGAATACATCCTTCGAGTAAATGCGATATATAAAATGCTGTCATTATCGGAGTCAGGAAGACAGCTTTTCAAGTCAGTGTTTCCTTTTATTAATTTTTAGGCGAAGGAATTTCTTTGTATGAAGTCATCGTCCCCATTCCACTTTGGCAATATCTGATTGGAATAAATGCAGATACTCCAAGTTGTTGTTTCATGAAAAACTCGTAACATTTATTTCTTTGTGCCACTGTGATGTTCATAAANCCAAGTGAAGTGGGATTGAAGAATCATCTTTCTGGTACAACACCATATGTATGTAACTCATGACACCATTCCTTCGCATATGCGTGATACTGTCCGTATTGCAAATTAGTAATGAATAGGATGCATGCTAGATTACTTAAGCGAGAAATTTGACTTCTACCTGAATACATCCTTCGAGTAAATGCGATATATAAAATGCTGTCATTATCGGAGTCAGGAAGACAGCTTTTCAAGTCAGTGTTTCCTTTTATTAATTTTTAGGCGAAGGAATTTCTTTGTATGAAGTCATCGTCCCCATTCCACTTTGGCAATATCTGATTGGAATAAATGCAGATACTCCAAGTTGTTGTTTCATGAAAAACTCATAACATTTATTTCTTTGTGCCACTGTGATGTTCATAAAATTATTTTCACACAACAAACCCAAATGCCATTATGTAATCAATTCTACAATATTGTCATGTGGAGCAGTTCCCCTATCAAACAATGCTGAAAGAAATCGCATTTCCAAATTCACACAATGTGTTAGCATATCAGTACTCCAAGAAACTTCGAAGTCACACCGCATGTTGTGACATGGGGTAACGCCTCACCAGGGAACTTCGTAACAGAATTAGCCCAGATTAATGCTGCAGCACTACCGTAATTTCATGTCCTAGCAGTCTGCATTATTTTCAGGGATGACCAAAGTTGAGGACAACTCCAACAATGCATGACAGTCAGTGGTCAACACCCATTATATGACTGGATATAAATGAGAAGCAGACGGACTATACTGAATTAGAGTAAGTTCAATAAAAGCTACAGAAACAGCAGTGTTCCACAGAATTTATTCTGATATCCTTGCTACGGGGAAATTGGGTGCATTCGGTTTAAAGGGAGAGTAAGGTTTGAGGCGTATCGTCCAGTAGTCTTTAGANGCGAAGTCACACCGCATGTTGTGACATGGGGTAACGCCTCACCAGGGAACTTCGTAACAGAATTAGCCCAGATTAATGCTGCAGTACTACCGTAATTTCATGTCCTAGCAGTCTGCATTATTTTCAGGGATGACCAAAGTTGAGGACAACTTCAACAATGCATGACAGTCAGTGGTCAACGCCCATTATATGACTGGATATAAATGAGAAGCAGACGGACTATACTGAATTAGAGTAAGTGCAATAAAAGCTACAGAAACAGCAGTGTTCCACAGAATTTATTCTGATATGCTTGCTACGGGGAAATTGGGTGCATTCGGTTTAAAGGGAGAGTAAGGTTTGAGGCGTATCGTCCAGTAGTCTTTAGAGCATACCTCGACAAATATTAGGTTTTCCTGAAAATAACTCAATCTGAGTGGACGGGAAGTGCACTAGCAAATAAACACTTTTCAGGATAACCCCTTTAATCTCTTGCGGAAGCCTAATTCAATCACACACCTTCTTCTGTAAGAATCTTTTCATGTCTGCGTCAAACAAACATACCAGCTATTAAGTAAATCTACGAAATATGAATTTCAATTTTGTGTCGACCAACATTTTAAATGAAATGAACTATACAAACACAATGCGATTAATTGATCACCCTTAGTAAATTAAACATATTTCCTTTTCAAACATTATTACTCTNCAAATAAACACATTCCAGGATGACCCCTTTAAACTCTTGCGGAAGCCTAATTCAATCACACACCTTCTTCTGTAAGAATAGTTTCATGTCTGCGTCAAACAAACATACCAGCTATTAAGTAAATCTACGAAATATGAATTTGAATTTTGTGTCGACCAACATTTTAAATGAAATGAACTATACAAACACAATGCGATTAATTGATCACCCTTAGTAAATTAAACATATTTCCTTTTCAAACATTATTACTCATAGTTCACAATCATGGACCATTATAAGAAGACATAGATCACAACCATTTACAGTGTGAATGCACATGGCAATGAAGTACTCATTCGTTCAGATAATAAACTTAAGTGTTTTATAAAATAGTCAGAAGCACAAAAAACAAGCCAAGTACTGGATAGTTACAAATATGTTGATGCAGGAAAGCATCCTACCTTCCAGACAGTTTGCCATGCTACATGTCCACCGCATCAACATGTACCAATGTGCCCTCACTGCACAGTACAGTGCCACGTGCAGTGAAGTGCGAGAGCAGGAGAGCGCAGAGTAAGTACCACACAACTTCATAACCACCCTCCTCCCCTTTATCAATCATTCTGAATGGGAGGGCGATGGTGCGTTATGATGGACTCGGCACACATTAATTATAGGGCAATTTATGATCAAATAATTAAAAGAAAAAGAAAGATACACCAGGTGTGTGGATGCTCAAGACACCCCTATAAGCATTTCAGTGCTTTAATTANCGGACTCGGCACACATTAATTATAGGGCAATTTATGATCTAACAATTAAAAGAAAAAGAAAGATACACCAGGTGTGTGGATGCTCAAGACACCCCTATAAGCATTTCAGTGCTTTAATTATGTTTATATGAAAATGCACATACTTTTCACAACAGTTGTTTCACCATCATTTCATGACATCCACATTTAAATTGTATTTCTTCATGTGTAGTCTTATATTATGTATTTATATATTCATGTTTGTGCAAGGGTTCATGTCCATTTATTTGTGCAAGTGTTTTAGTTCAACAGAAAGTAGTTCAGGGCGAGCCGCGTGCCGCCATAGTCCACGCCTCGTGAGCTCGCCAGATTCAGTCGCCATAGAGTGTCTCAAGTGGTCAGCATGTACCGCGTTGCGCTCAGGGTGCTTTCACATTTTTGTGCTAATCATCTTTAGCTACAATATTCTGATGTAACTTACTGGAACCTGTTCTTTTCTGCACTCGGGGGCCACACCCCCTTCTTCCCCGGGAATGNTCACATTTTTGTGCTAATCATCTTTAGCTACAATATTCTGATGTAACTTACTGGAACCTGTTCTTTTCTGCACTCGGGGGCCACACCCCCTTCTTCCCCGGGAATGGCATCGCCCGGGGAAGTTTAACTCACCAGTATTTCATTGTTGTGCACACCTGTGTACTTTCGCAGTTTTGCCTATCTGGTGGGCCGCNGTTCGCCTAAATTCAGAAAACATGCACCGCGAAGGAATAAGCTGACAAGCTAGGGGCAAGGTGCCACCTCCCCCCACCCCGAAACATCAGGAACCAGGGCACGGATTTTGAAAGGCATTGTTCTGCTTTCTGCCACCTCACCCCCTCCCGCAATAAGGCGACACGTGCCGACACTTAAGGGAAGAGGCTGGCGAGCATATAAGTCCCTTTTCAAGAGAAGAGGGAGTCAGTTAATTATTACTGCCCAGAGACGTTAGTTCGAGGGATCAGTCATTGCTAGAGTACCGCGCAGAGAGTCAGTCAGTCAGTCAGTCAGAGGCCGGGAGTCAGACCCCGGCCGGGTCAATGGTGTAGGGAGTTAGAACACGGCGCTCGGAAGTGCCACACCAGGACGCGCAGGGAATCAGGCATTGGCAATCGGATCATGGAAGTCAGTCGAAGACAGTTCATTACCACCGTGCCGAGGGAAGAGTTGCATCAAGGAATCGCGAGAAGACGTGAGCACGAACCCGACAGCCATCAAGTGAGACGACACCAAGTGCGAGCCTTTGTCCAAGGCCTACCACTTTTCCGGAGCTCATCCCCAGATGACAGCTTACCAGCACCCACAGCAGAGATAAGTATTCAGTCGCCATCCAGAGAAGCCCCCCTCCATCACGACGTCACCCCTAGTTAATATGAGTAGCCAAAATTCGGGTACCACACCTCGGAAGTGTAGCTGTATGTTGTTTTTGTTCAAACTCGAGACAATATAGCCTTCCTTCAAAATGAAACACCAAAAGACTACCTTATTGAAAACTCCTTAACCTTCTAGGCATCTGATATTCTATGCCGAGAGGGATTAACTACGATGCTATAAGTCACCCTGTATTCTCCACAGGTGGGGAAACGGGTAAGTTCAATTGGCTTCCCCAACCAAATAGCGTCAAACTTGAACATTTATTTGCGATTAATGCTCTATAACATTCTAAACAATTTTGGGCTTCAGACCTGTTTCTAAACATACTATTATTTCACTAATGTCCTCGTTAAAACATTTATGTCATTATTAATTACACGAAAATAAGCACCACTTTCTGCCAGTAACAGAGCGCTGCTGGCCTGCATTATTGTGAGTGGCGATAGCTTGAACATTTTACACAAGCAGCACTTTTAAATAGGGCTTGAANATAAGTCACCCTGTATTCTCCACAGGTGGGGAAACGGGCAAGTTCAATTGGCTTCCCCAACCAAATAGCGTCAAACTTGAACATTTATTTGCGATTAATGCTCTATAACATTCTAAACAATTTTGGGCTTCAGAACTGTTTCTAAACATACTATTATTTCACTAATGTCCTCGTTATAACATTTATGTCATTATTAATTACACGAAAATAAGCACCACTTTCTGCTAGTAACAGAGTGCTGCTGGCCTGCATTATTGTGAGTGGCGATAGCTTGAACATTTTACACAAGCAGCACTTTTAAATAGGGCTTGAANGCTGCTGGCCTGCATTATTGTGAGTGGCGATAGCTTGAACATTTTACACAAGCAGCACTTTTAAATAGGGCTTGAAATTAGTGTTTGGATTTGTTGTGCATAACCATGCATTGCAGTTTACATGCACCACTTATTTCAGTTTTGTTAAAATTATATGGTGTGTTGAGTGATATCATGGCTGGTCATTACTGTTGTGAATCCTAATCAGTCTGTGAGAGAGGATATAGGGTTCTCTTGTTCTGTTTGCCATGAGCAATGCTAGTGTTTACAGAATGTGTAGTGTAATGCACTACATTAGACTTGAATAACTATCTCAGGGACACAAGGCGATGCTGTAAATGTGTACGTGCTCTCATAATATCACATATCACATCCTCCAGGTGCTCGTACATGCGAAAATAATGATATTTTGTGACTTCCATAGCTGATACTGGCAGGTATCCATGTACTAGATGGGTATATCGGAGACTTCACACTGGCATGCTTGTATGATGTGGTGTGGTCGTAGAAGTGGAAGAATCACATAAAACATGTATCTCTAGTCCTACAACAGTTGGCAATAAATCGACTTACCTGTGCCTACCCAATGTGCTAAATAGCAAAATCGTATATTCAATTCCTGGGAGCCAGTCCATACCAAAACAGTTAGCCATTATCGGCGAATATGCCATATCCCGTGCGTTAAAACTGCTGCACAAAATTTTCGGATTGGTAGACTGGCTCAGAGAGTATGTCAGAGACTTCGCAGTGGTCGCTGCCCAACTCATGGACATGTTGTCGCCCACTCTGAAATTCCAGTGGATATACAAGCACGAGGCATGCTTCGCTGAGCTCAAATGTCGGTTCGCGAATGTACAGAACTCGTGAGCCATGGCATAGGCCATTATCTGTATCCTCAGAAGGACACAGTTGAGAAGGGCTTTAGCGCAATACTGTTTCAGTTTGGGGACAACGAGGAGTGTGGCATTATCGATTTCAGTAGCACGAAGTTCAGGCCGATGGAATGCTTATAAGACATCAATGAGCAGGAGTGGCTGACCACTTTGTGGGCTGTGGAATGGTACCGAGCATACCTTAAATAACAGTACTTTACCTTAAAAACTGACAACAACTGCTTCGTGTGGCTGCACACCATGCATGAAGCCCATGTCTTGTTAGTGCATTAGGCGCTGATGTTACAATCCTAGTATTTTGAGGTTCGACATGTTCCCAGAGCCGAAAACCAGTTGACTGATAAGCTATCGCATGCAGCAAAACTGTGGCCATAGACGAATTTGAGTGTGATGACGACTTTCCCCCTACAACAGCTGACCACCGAACACCTAGCGAGGGAATGTTGACCTGAAACATCATTGACACACTGGCCAAACCCTAACTGAGAATTAATGAGCTCTGTGCACTTGTCATAGACTGTCAAAAACAGTGCCCTGAAATGCAGTGCTGACTGGCAGAGTATAAGAACAGCAAGGGAGAATGGTGGCTGGTATAATACAATAGATTGGAAACTCCTCTCCGCTGGCAAGGCACACCACAAAAAGGTGTATGTGCAATACGATGTAAGTCCGCTTGTGCTATCTCATTCACACACAAGCCACTTCACTGGTCACCCTGCCACACTGAAAATCACCCACAATTAAGTATCATTATTCCATTGGCCTGGAGTGGCCTGTGACACGCAGTAGTTTGTGAGACAATGTGTAACTTGTAACTGCTTTAAGAGCCATCGCACCGATGAAAACATGCAACAACAGCCAAGGTAGCCTAATGAATGTTTTTGGTACAGTATCCTTAGAACTAATAGCAACTCGTTTCCCTGTTAAGACTGACTCGCTGCACGGGCCCTGCGCCATTAGTGTAATGGTGACTGCGAAGCTCATATTGGCATGCTTTTACACCATGTAGTGTAGCATCTTTGGGCATCGCCTGGCGTCTGGCTGGCATTAGAGCATTGTCCCAGGTTGATCACACTGCTCCTGATGTTTTCTTGATATTGTCGGAGGGGGTAGGAGTTAGGTGGGAAAATTGTTCGAAGAGGGGTTGAGGTGTCAGGATATTATGATTTATTCTGGGTCGAAAAATGTGAGGCGGCTGAATCTGACGAGTTCGCTNTTCTTGATATTGTCGGAGGGGGTAGGAGTTAGGTGGGAAAATTGTTCGAAGAGGGGTTGAGGTGTCAGGATATTATGATTTATTCTGGGTCGAAAAATGTGAGGCGGCTGAATCTGACGAGTTCGCTTAGGTGCGGACTATGGCGGCATGCGGCTCACCCTGCACTACTTTCTGTTTAACTAAAACACTTGCACAACTAAATGGACATGAACCCTTGCATTAAACATGAATAAATAAATACATAATATTATACTACACACGAAGAAATACAATTTAAATGTGGATGGCATGAAATGAGGGTGAAACAACTATGGTGAAAAATATGTGAATTATCAAATAAAAATGTTTGAACCACTTAAATGCTTACAGGGGTGTCTTTGAGCATCCACACGCCTGGTTTTTGTTTCTTTTGCTTTTACTTATTTGATATCAAATTGCCATATAATTAATGTGCGCCGAGTCCGCCATAACGCATTCCCGTCATAATGATGTTGGTAAGCTGCTGTTTGCTGGGTCTGGCGGCGGGAGGTATGAAGTTGCGCGGCATTACTCTGCACTCTCCTGTTCTCGCACTACACTGCGTGCAGCACTGCATTGTGCACTGAGGGCACACTAGTGCCAGTTGATGCGGTGGACGCGCGGCGTGACAAACGATCTCGAAGGCTGTCCTGTGTCAACACCAGGACACATACTTGCGGCAACTACCAGCTGATGCCTCGCCACCAGCTTATTTTGTGACTAAGAACTGGAACCCCTCTCTGATTCAAAAATCCCTAACCACAGTACTCGGTGGTCTTAACAATGAAATAATGGAACACCCTAAGTTCCAACTCTTGGAACACTATCAGTGCAATAACTTCTTACGATGCCAATGAAGATGTGATTTTATACAAGCATTAATCATCTTAGCACTGCAAAGGCAGGTGGTGCAAGTGCTTTATCTGTACCTATTACAGATTTTCCTCTTCAATATTGGACTATGTCACTTCTATCGTCCACCGGCTATCGACGTCAAAGCCTACAGCCGCAATCATTATATTCAATTTTTGAGGCCAATGCAAATATTTCAATTGTAAACCGTACATTATCGTGTATAATAATTACCCATGTTTTAGCTATGATATTATTTGGAACTTTGTCTTCCGTATTTTTATTTTAGCTGGTTAGTATCTAATACATCAATTAAGAGTATACGACATACCACGTGGGCGCAAATTGACAAAATAAGTAAAATAGATTTCCATTTAAATAAGCAATCGGCACGCCCCATTGGCCTTTATTTATTGAATTACACTTGAAATATAAAAAAAACACGAAAAGCACTGTCTGATGGACATCCAGACAGATTAGAGAATGTGTACTACATATTTCATTAGTATAACTTTTATTACGTTTTAAGTTAACTGGTAATATAAACATATATGTAAATGATTATATTACTATTTGTTGGTTTGCACTAATACATATTACATCTTAGGTTGAAAGAAACGAACATAATAGATTTTGCAGGTTGTTCCATGGTATATGTGCTGCCATCTTTTGTGTAACTGAATAACACAGATATTGACGTGAGAAATATGGAGAATAAGATTTTTATTATGCAGAACGATTGAAAACAATTAGGTAAAATAAATATCATGAAAATTTGATGTTTTAATGTTAATAGGAACATAAGTTCTTCACTTCCAGTATTGAAACGGTATTGAATATTTAAGTAATCATATAAATATTGAAGAATATACATTTAACACTGAAAACAATAAAATTAAGATTTTACCATGTAAAGTTTCTATTGTAGTATTTGTATGTGTTTCTACGCTAGATTTTAAATTTATGTCAATACAGCTCGAAGAATACTATTATGTAATATTTAAGTGCAGTATGCGATAGATATATATTATCGCATTGATGATTATTGTACAGCCCAATGATCATATAGTATACATCATCTTTTAAAAGAACCTTGTTTTATAAATGAATATTTTACTAAATAATAATAATATACGTTCCAGTCTCAGCTTGATTTGAACTAAATTATCAGTCAATTTAAAATTCCCTCTACGGTGTTTGCAGTGCCTGAACCGCCCTTAGCGGTGTTTAGGAAAGCGTTCAGTCGAGCCACCAAGCTACCACCAGCATCAAACAGCCATCCCGCTTTCATGCCCCCAAGAGATAACTCTTGGGTGCAGGTTCGTTCAGGCCTGCTGAACACTTCTAAATTCAAATCCTGGTAAATGATACATCTTCCAAAGAAGGCCATGTTGGTGTATCAATGGTAAAGGAAGGCCAGCGACCCCACGTACGCCCCTTCATTCCATTATTACATGCAAATTAAGGTGAAATGAATGAAGTGAGTATGTGGGGGGGCTCAACCTCCCATTTTCCCCATGAATTTCCATCATAACCCATACTGCACATCTAGTCGCAGCGATGTTGTAATGTCGAATTTAGGTCGTGTCCTATTTGTGACGTAGAATCTATGTCACAAGTACATAGTTATTTTTTTTCATCAATGGATTGATAATCTTTCGACATTGAAACGATGGCGAATCTCCATGCATTTTTGAAAGATACTTGTTCGACCTCTATGCGACGTGTTTGTTACTTTACATATTCAAGTCCATGCCTTTTAGAGAACTATTATAATTTAATGAAAGATATTATTTTAAAGTGTTTAAAAATAATATTATTATTTTGAAAATACTTTATTAGAAGTAAATTTTGTTATTCAAACTTTTACCATCAATTTAACACTTCTGTGTACGTTTCTGTTTATTAAATGGTGTCGTGGGCTAATGCAATTTATTTATTTGATCATATTTGGCATGGGCATCGTGAGTGTGATACGAGTGTTGTTTATGTGTGCCCATTATTTTATTATTTGTATGTAAAATTGCAGTAGGTAAATGTACATAAGTAANTTTGATCATATTTGGCATGGGCATCGTGAGTGTGATACGAGTGTTGTTTATGTGTGCCCATTATTTTATTATTTGTATGTAAAATTGCAGTAGGTAAATGTACATAAGTAACTGTTCTTATTGCGGAATTTTATGTCACTGGTGGTTGAATACAAGCGTGCTTGAAATATTTTTACGCATGCCATGTTTGTGTTAATAGTTATTACGACAAAACATTCGTGAAAATTATATTTTAGGTTATATTAGATATCGCATTATCGTTACACAAAAGGGTATTTTTTAATTGCATCTACAAGTCGGAATACTATGGTGAGGACGTTGTGACGACGTCTCCCTCACGATGTAGCCCCACCGTCGTTTTGGAGCGTCCAAAATTGCGGACATGTCGCTGCTTCATCATGGTGACATTCGGGACGTCCCTGCGATGTCCACCACTTTTAATACTTTCCTTTATTCCCATTTTTATTGTGTTTACTAGGTAAACTTTATTTGCAGATAATGTACAGCTCTCATTATACTCAACATGAAGTCTAATAAGGTTAGAAGTTTTATTTTATTGGTGTACATGTCAGAACCCTCATATGCTGAAATCACGGACGTATGGAAATTTTTTGACAATCCCCTGAAAAACACTGTCGAAACAGCACAAAGTATTTTATTATATAATTAACTAACCTCGTATATGGCTACAAAGTATCTCGTCTTGTCAAACTGTACAAAAAGAAATTGTACGTACTGGTATCTGGTGACTATTGTACAGTTTTCCTTCAAGAAGTCAATATTTGTTGTCAGTGCGATGCACAGAAGTTTCAAGAACAATGGTTGCAGGAAGGATACATTTTTACAGGTGAGTTTATTTTATATAGATATGGAAGCATTCCCTTGTAGAACAGACACATAATACAACAGCACTGATTTCAAAGTGGCATTTGTATTTTCTTGTAGCCAAAAGTTTATGGTAGTTTTAAATATCTGTTCACAGTACAACTACCACATAAAACAGAATGCAAAATTAATTAATTTGTTGAATACAATCTCTTAAATGGTTCCCTTCATTTGTTGTAGTAATAATNATTGTGGTGTGAGGGCTGGTAGCACTGGAATCACCTGTTAGGCGAAGGCAGGCATGGGAAAGTAGGTGGCGAGTGGCAGTATGTAAGGGGCAGATGGTAGGAGAGGGAAAGGTGGTGAAGTCAAGGTTGGCTGGTGGCGTGTGAAGTCAGCGAGAGGAGGCGCTGCTTTGTTTACATCTGCTGTATGCACGCTGATAGTGTGTGGCAGTTGCATTGTGGTGTGGCAACTGCTGTACATTGCCGTCACATGAATTTGCCATCATGTTCTGCTGGTCTCTCACAAGGCTGCAAACATTGCCCATGCACATGCACTGCGCACAACCTGTATTTCAACACGTAATTATTTTCGTCCCTTGGGCACACTGGGCAGTGACATTGTGTTAGTTGACAGTCTGGACCAGTAGAAAATCATTATGCATTGTAGTAGTGTTAATTTGGTTGTTATTGCTGTGGCACTGTGAGCACTGAAAGTTCCCGATTTNAAATCATTATGCATTGTAGTAGTGTTAATTTGGTTGTTATTGCTGTGGCACTGTGAGCACTGAAAGTTCCCGATTTGTACTTTCCCGAATTCGGTTATGGTTAGGCACGTGGAATGGTAATACTGAAGGTACAAAGTAAACAAGAGAGTAGGGATATTTTGGCCCATGCACAGTAAACTGGCACACAACATTTTGTTGTTTGGGAACTAAATATTTGAATTTTATTGACTGGTTTTGTCCAAGACTTTAAATTTGCACTGGCTTTGAATTTGGTTTATCACATCGGGGCTGTCCATTTATTCTCGGTTGTCCGAGGCGCGGTTGCTCATTGGGCTGATCTTACGAGCGCACTTGGAATATATTGTGCCTAGTTCGTACTTGGCCACTACATCCTGTGGCATAGGGCGCAAGCATTGCCAACACAGAGGCTTCGGGACACCTTCCGGTGTCAGGCCAGCCATTGTTGATAGTCGCAGCGCAGGAGCCATGAGCTCAGCATTGGGGGTCAAGGCCATGGCCCACCATTCGCGGTAGTCCTTCCTACGCCCGCTTGGTCGGATGTACCGACTGGCATGGAGAGGGCCTGGTGCTGGACCTGGCGCACATGGCCTGCTGCACCGATGGATACTCCCAGCCAGTGTTTCGGTGCTGAAGCAGCAGAGGGGGTGAATGCAAGTGCACCGCCCACTCTGCTGCGTAGTTCAAGGTTTAGGAAGGGGTGGGGTGATGACGCCTCCCTGTCCCGTTATGGCCGACTCGCTGCACGTACCCTGCGCCGTTGGTGTAATGATGGCTGCAAAGCTGGTTTTTGCATGCATTTTATGCTACATTGGTGTGGCATCTCTGGTCATCGTTCTGGCATCTGGATGGCATCAGAGTGTTGTCCCAGGTTGATCACACTGCTCCTGATGTGCTCTTGATGTTGTCTGGGGGAAAATAGGCATGGAAAATGTTCATAGAGGGTTTGAGGTGCCAGGAAACTTATGTGTTTTCATGGTAAAAAAAAAGTGAAAGGAATGATGACTGAAAGGTACGCCACACAGAAGGGCGACAATTAATGCCTGTTAATTTTTGCAGGGAAAATGTTGAGTAAAGAGAGTTTTCAGCAGGAAATGGCCCCACATTGGGTGCCAATTTACACCTGTTCATTGTTATAGGGAAAATGTTGAGCACTGAGGGTTTTCAGCAGGCAATGACCCCACATTGAGCTTCAATTTATCGCTGTTGGCTGGGTTGTACTAGGTTAATGAATATATTGAAGGGTGGTGTAAAAACATTGTTATGTGGGTTTTTGGAGTTTGATATCCTACTAGGCGCCAGACATGGTCGGCAGGCAGTGCCAATGATTGCTGCTAATGATGTTGATCTCATTGTATGGTGGGTCGTTCTCCTGGATGTATGCAGTCCTTCGGTGAATTGCTGGATGAGCCCTTCTGGACAGGATAATCAGGCATTCCTCATGCCTGGACTTACGTCGTGGTGAAGTGGCCCTATTCAGGCTGACCCACATGCCTTTTACTGATAAAAGCTCGCTGTTGTGCATGTTGATTAATTAGGTGAATTACGTGAAATTAAGGCGAATGCAGGTTGTAAGGAACCCGGACCCCGAAATTCCCAATGGCAGTACTCGAAATAAAAAACACAAAGTCTGAAAACTTGCATGAATTATTCTTTCACGAAACTTTACATCACTCTCAGGTGAAAACTTTACATTGGTTCTGGTCTGCAGCCCGTCAAATGGGCTAAACTGAAAGAGATACGAATGGCCACTGTGGATTTACTTGCGAAGTTACACTTCCCCAGACGATGTAAGTACTGGGGAAGGAGGGGTGGTGAATCTGGGGGAAAATGAAATAAAAAGGTTCCTAGAAGTTACATTACTATTGCGAATTACAAGATCGATGCATAACATTTGAGATAACCCAGAGCACACGCACGATGCGCCCGACCTCTTGAGATGCTAGACGGTGACTGAATATGGCAAGCCTGCGAGACGCTAACTACGGTGGCATGCGGCTCGCCCTGCACTACTTCCTACCTGCTGATTACTTGTAGCAATTGAAAACAAACACAAACCCTTGCATGAAACTAACAAAATAAATACATAATATTCTCCAGTACAGAATAATTACATTTTAAGAGTGGATGGCATTAAATGTGGGTGAAACAAGTGAAATGAGAAAGCACGTACATTTAATATTAACATAATTNTACGGTGGCATGCGGCTCGCCCTGCACTACTTCCTACCTGCTGATTACTTGTAGCAATTGAAAACAAACACAAACACTTGCATGAAACTAACAAAATAAATACATAATATTCTCCAGTACATAATAATTACAATTTAAGAGTGGATGGCATTAAATGTGGGTGAAACAAGTGAAATGAGAAAGCACGTACATTTAATATTAACATAATTNTTTAAGAGTGGATGGCATTAAATGTGGGTGAAACAAGTGAAATGAGAAAGCACGTACATTTAATATTAACATAATTAACCCCTAAAACACTCGTAGGGTGTCCTTAACATCCACACTCTTGATGTGTTTTTCTTTCTTTTGATTAATTAGAATTGTTTTTCCCTACAATTTTGCTTTTTTTGATCCATCATAATGCACCCTCGCCCACCCAGGGTTGGGGATGGTTTGAAGTTCCGCTGCTTTGCTCTGGACTATCTTACACTCATACCACACTCGCTGATCGGCATTCGTTGCACTGGCGAGACACGGGTGCCGGTTGGTGCGGTGGACACACGACGGGACAAACTGTCTGAGAGGCAGGACACTGCCTTACAGTGCATCACAGGGAGTGCCTGGTGTAACCCAGAGAGGGAGCGATTTTCTGTGGCGACAGCATATGCTGCAACTCCACTTGCTACAGCTACAGAGCACACATGCGTACATGCAGTCAAGCCTAGCTGCCCGCCACTACCCTTCCTCACTGCACGCTGCTTCTCTGTGTGGCGACTATACAGTTTGACCTTCTGCCACTACCATAGCAACAACTTTACAACCATGTGCCACTTCTAATGCCCAGACTGAGTTAACTCCGACCCGTTTCGAGTCGTTCCTGACTTTTGTAGTCTTAACAACAGAAACCCTGCAGCCTTCCCCTACTACTGCATGAACCATCTGCATCTATACAGTGTAGCAGAGTAGGATCGACCCAACTGTGGTGGTGACCGGCTTAGTGTCGATGGCAGTGATTGGTGGCATCACATTTCCCATTATGGCATTACATGGAAGGAATTCAATCGTTCATTTGTGTGCCATTTTTCTGGTACATTTTCATCTCTACAAGCCCACAGCCATGTAATTTTAGAGCAGCAAAAACCAAAGATCTGTTGACTACGTTTGTCACACAGAACATGAACTTACTACAAACCTACCACCTGCATGTAACCCAAAGAAGTGCTTGAAATTGTGGTGGGGACAGTGCGATCTGAGTTCTATTGTGTGTTAACCTCACTCATCCACTATCCTGTAGATGACATGATGTGTTCACTCGTTATCCTGGAACAAAGCTCCATCTCATCAGAACAGCTTTGTCGCGATTGTGACTTCATACATTCACATTGGTATAAAGACTGGTAAAAATTGTTATTACTCAAAAATTACAAAAAAAAAATAAATATATATTCTTTGTTATTATGGTGCCAAACAGTAGCAATAACAAAAATTGCCTAAATGACAATGTACAATCATGTGNAAAATATATATATATTCTTTGTTATTATGGTGCCAAACAGTAGCAATAACAAAAATTGCCTAAATGACAATGTACAATCATGTGCAGGACATTGATGCTGCCGTACCCATGCCATAACTGTGACGAACATTGGCACTGTTTTAAAAGAAACAAAATACCTGCCAAGTCAGGTGATGCTAACTAGCATCTGGGGAACGATCGGACGGGTAGAGTGACTGGATGTCACCTACCCCCAGGAAAATATTATCCTTCCTGAATGGACACCACAACAAATTTTAATCTTACAGATCTTCAATAGTACAACCAGGTAATCCGCATACCAATGCTGCTTAACAATAGACAATGCTGTGCTTAAATAGAGCCTGCCTTTTTTGCTACAATTTCGTTCGTATTCACGTTGTGGACATGTGCAAAATTAAGCAAACTAAACAAACTTTACAGCTTGTCACAACAATCTATACTGGTGAAACAGTCAGTGAAATTAAAATCACAGTGTATATTACAGTGAAATTAAAATCACAGTGTATATCAGAGACATCGAAACCACCACCACTGTCTTTGTTTCAAACGACCTAAGTGAAAATGCCTTACTGGGAATACCGTAGTTAATTAAACAAAACACTATGGCAATACTAGCTGCGCGAAACATTCATTTTTGGCCAGAAAGAGCAACATACGGTCAACTTAGATCCATGGCCCACAGGTTCCGCACCGAATGTACTACTGGACGAGCTAGATTATGCCGTACCACCCGAATACCATGATGCAATCCAACACCTGCTCAACAAGCGCCGATATATTCTTGCAGTCCAATGTGGCTGAACACAGCACCCCCTTAATCCATGAGAAACTAGCGTTCACACCGCCCTGCTGTTACCAACCTCACCAATGCTTTATTACTAAGGAACATGTACAGGAAATGTCTGATGAAGGCATAATTGAACCTAAACTGGTCCATATAATTCTGCAAGAACACTCGCCCTGAAAAAAAAAATTGTTCCCGGAAATTTTGCGTGTACTTTAGGCCTCTTTATTAAATAAATGAAAATCCACCACCTCTGTTGATCAATGTTGAGGAAGCACTCCATAGCCTCGGGCACAGCAAAGTTATGACATCTCTTGACATCCATAGCAGCAACTGGCAAATACCAGTGTAAACTGAAGTTCGTCTGAAAACTGCGTTCACCCTACCAGGTGGCAGATGTTTCCAGTTCAGGGCCATGCTATTTGGCCTGAAATGTGCTTTAGCCACCTTCCAGTCAATGATGGTGCAGGTCCTGCATGGATAGTTTGTGAGTTTAGGATGGCATATCTGGACGATGTGGTCACTTGGTAGGAGTTGCGGGATGATCACGCGCGCCACCTGTCCTAACTGCTCGAACGACTCACTATCAACCATCTTACGTGTGCAAACAGGAAGTACAGCCTTAGTATGTTTCTGTTACTGCCCTGCAATTGCATGCCATGACCCGAGCCATCCCCTTTATCNTTACTGCCCTGCAATTGCATGCCATGACCCGAGCCATCCCCTTTATCACCAGAGTGATGCGAGCGAAAAAGGACTAGGCGCATTGCCCTTTCAAGTCAGTGACTGTATTAGTAAACAGATAGTAGATTAAAATAGTGCTAAATTCATCCCTATAAAATGCCATTACGATGTTAACGAATGAGAATGTTTAACTGTTGTCTTGGCAGTTAAATACCTAACATTCGTAGATTATCATTTGTTAACTTTACTAACTGATTATAGGAGTTAAGTATTGCTGCATAACACCAAGCAAGCTCATACACTGAGCATGGTTTTTACAGTCGTTTGACATGAAGTTCAACAATTGCCAGGAGAGGAGAATCAAGGTCACTGGGTNTCCTAACTGCTCGAACGACTCACTATCAACCATCTTACGTGTGCAAACAGGAAGTACAGCCTTAGTATGTTTCTGCTACTGCCCTGCACTTGCATGCCATGACCCGAGCCATCCCCTTTATCACCAGAGTGATGCGAGCGAAAAAGGACTAGGCGCATTGCCCTTTCAAGTCAGTGACTGTATTAGTAAACAGATAGTAGATTAAAACAGTGCTAAATTCATCCCTATAAAATGCCATTACGATGTTAACGAATGAGAATGTTTAACTGTTGTCTTGGCAGTTAAATACCTAACATTCGTAGATTATCATTTGTTAACTTTACTAACTGATTATAGGAGTTAAGTATTGCTGCATAACACCAAGCAAGCTCATCCACTGAGCATGGTTTTTACAGTCGTTTGACATGAAGTTCAACAATTGCCAGGAGAGGAGAATCAAGGTCACTGGGTGAAACTGTCGCACACGATGAGGTGTGGGAAGGCAATCTCCCCCCTACTCCACCTGACCCCTCGGCGACCTTCACTAACATCGTCACCTGCGCTGCTATCGCAGCTCCTCCCACAAAGCTCACATTATTGGAACTGTATATGCGAGTGATAGTGTAGCAGACTTGCCCCATACTGCAAAAAGTGGACTGAGCAATGTGACAACAATGTGGTAGAATGCTGGCATGTGATTGATTGCCACATAGAAACATATGTCAATACCACCAGTGGCATGTGGAGAATGTACTTGCCATGTGATGTATGTCAACTTGCACAGCAGTGTGCTCACTGTAGTAAATGGGTAGGACATCCAGGTGCCATAGAAACACAGTAAAATTCACAAAAATATTTATACTGGCCAGGAATTTTCCATGACACACACCATTTCATACATGCATGTATGCAACTGCCCGAAAAGCTGCCTCTCAGATGGACCCAACAGGTACTGCACGCGCCATCTGAACGCTTTGAGACCATNGCCACATAGAAACATATGTCAATACCACCAGTGGCATGTGGAGAATGTACTTGCCATGTGATGTATGTCAACTTGTACAGCAGTGTGCTCACTGTAGTAAATGGGTAGGACATCCAGGTGCCATTGAAACACAGTAAAATTCACAAAAATATTTATACTGGCCAGGAATTTTCCATGACACACACCATTTCATACATGCATGTATTCAGTGCAACTGCCCGAAAAGCTGCCTCTCAGATGGACCCAACAGGTACTGCACGCGCCATCTGAACGCTTTGAGACCATNTGCAACTGCCCGAAAAGCTGCCTCTCAGATGGACCCAACAGGTACTGCACGCGCCATCTGAACGCTTTGAGACCATTGCTCTGAACTTAATGGGCCTGTACCATCGTACATCCTCGGGATATCGATTTATAGTTGTTATGAACGTATTCTCCAGATGGATCGAGGCATACCCAGTCCCGAGCATGTGTGCTAGGAATAAAAAGTTTTGGGAAACTGAATTTTTTCCACACCAGAGTTATCTGCATGCACTACCACAGNTACCCAGTCCCGAGCATGTGTGCTAGGAATAAAAAGTTTTGGGAAACTGAATTTTTTCCACACCAGAGTTATCTGCATGTTCACAGGAAGGAAATGGTGCGATTGTTGCATGAAGTGGAAGAGCTACATAAGACAAATGCTGTTAATCAACCCCCATGCCAATATAACTGAGCGACTTATGTTTTGCAGATTCTTGGTTACATTAAAGTAATAATATGCGAGCACCAGCTCCGGTATGGCAAGAGGACAGGGAAGGGAGTGGGCCGTTGGCCCTCGCAGCAGACACAGAGGATGAAGTTGCTTGAGTAATCCAATTTTGCCTGCCTACTGAGAGTTTTGGGTCTCCTTTACGCAAATAGAGTGAGATTTTTGGCGGGCAATTTCACATGCCCAAAAAAGTAATTTCGCATTACATCACATATGTAGCACCGATGTAGTTAAGTTGAATACAAGGTAATTTATATGGCCATGAAGTAATCGGTCATGAAATAGAACGACGTCCAAAGTATGTGATTTACTCATGAACACAACCCCTCTTTCTAAGCACTTAAATGATTGCGACAAATGTGGTCCGTTACCAGGCTAAACATAAACTGTCTACGTAATGGAATTACACGAGGTTTGGTTCCCGGCATGTTGAGTCATTGGGTACGGAGGTGGTGCTGTTCCTGGGTGAGAAAAACAACAGCAAAACAAATGCACATACATGACTTCCCTATATAAAAATACAAATGAGACACTTTCCCTTTAATTATACAAACGAATGACACTGACAAAAGAAGTGTGTTGGTAGTAAAATTATGTAGCAAAATATTTATTGACTTCAGTGAGTCTGTCTTTCCCAGTTCGTTGCTGGTTAGGATATTATACAATTCAGAAGATTTAATTACCACCTCAAATGAGAGAATTTGAGAGTGGCAACAGAGTGGGTGGGTATTGGTGAGTGCAATATTCTGTAGCAGGGGTGTAAGCTAGCCATGCTTACAAGACCGTACTTACCGATTACCACTTGCCCTTAGTTGCTAATAGTGTTAACAAAATCATGCGATAAAAAAGTAGCGTTATGTTGACCTTAACCTAATCATGTCTTCATTACATTAAAAACTCGGTAAAATGAAGTGCGGACAATATTTCAAATTACATTTTTCTGAAACAGTTGTGCTGGCATCCATGTGGATTTGAAAGTCGTATTGGCATTAAAGTCGTTTAATGTTCGGAGTCAGCTAGTATGCACACTCTAGCACGGAGTCAGCTAGTATGCAAACTCTAGCACGGAGTCAGCTAGTATGCAAACTCTAGCACGGAGTCAGTAAGTATAGAGAGGTGTAGCAGCCTCTTATACCTCGGACTCGAGCAACATTCCAGCTGAATGGCGGCATTGGGCCAGTAACATGCTGCGACGCCATTGGTTAATGAGCTCCTGGTAACCTACCCGCCCGCTGACAGCTCAGCCAATAAGGAACCTTTGCAGCAGCATGCAGTAGCAAATCGAACACAAGACCCATTCCCAGAGCTTCACGCAGCAAATCAGAGTATGAGTATACTTACATAAAAGGAATTACCATGCCATTTCGTCTATGCGAACAGATCTGCCACCTTACATTTCCTCCAAGGTTACACAAGCAGCGGAGGGAAAGTAGCATATCTGGGATAGCTGTTATTTATAAATGATGACTAAATGAAGTAAGTCAGTGAGCATGATTTATTGGTGCAAGATCACGTACATGAAATGCAGGTTGAGTGTCGGCAGCAGTCTCAGATGACGTAGCCGTCCTGTGCTGCGATCCTGCCCATGCGTGGTCTGAAGAAGACATTGCCAGCCTGCCTCCCCGAGTCCTTGTAGAGCCGGGAGGAATCCAGGGGTCGCAGGAGCCACGTGTCCTTCTTGGCGTCGTCCTGGGAACTGCAGCTGGAGGCCAGCACTAAGATCACGAGGACTGCTGTAGCGAGATGGCGTGCTGGAGTCATGGTGCTGCCGCTGGAGAGAGAGTGTGTCAACGGCACATCTAGAGCAGTCTTTATACTGTGCCGCCGCTTCATTTGTAACAGTGACGGACGTGTGGCGCCTAATTCCCGTCTTAACCCCGGCTGGACGCTAATGCCCCGGGATAAACGACGTCGGCGTCAACACCCCGGTATAGTAGAGACTCCTGGCGCCAGCCAAGACTGTCTGAGGGCGTCGTGAGGTCCACGTGCCTCATAAACCGTCTCTTTTACAACTCCCATCAAGTCTATATACCTTTAACTCTTTGTACGTGATTTACTGCACTTCCCTTAAACGGTAACGTATGAAAAATTAATATTTCGGGGAAAAAAAATAGAAAACGAAGAAGCCAAATGAGGAAAAAGAATACATCGTTGGTAAGAGAAATAAAAAAAAAAATGTTTGAAGGAAGAATAAATATGAATCGATGTCATAACCATGATGCAGGTCTGGCACGGCATTCTGAAGTAATATTAGTCCATACAATAATAAAAAATGAATATTGCCAGATATTTTAAAAGAAAGAAGATTCAAGAATTGCAGGAAAGAAAACATCGACAAATTCAAGTAAAAATCTGAACTTCTAATGATATATGAAAAACGGCATGATAATAAGATATTTAGTTGTTAAAAACAGTAGTAAAAAATGAAAATGATTTGAAAGATTAGACACTTGGGAACACTACAGGAATATGTAGACTACAACCGGGTGATTTGTGTTTAAGTGTGTGAAATAAAAGGTAGGAGAAAAAGTTGTGAAGGTACGTTATTCAAAATAATAAATTTAAGATTTTCCGGCGACTGTATCCGCTTCTTAAAGGACTTGCTACTGAGAAGCTGCAACATACATTCATGTTTCCAATACAATGCGGGTAAAATATTTAAGCGGCTTTTCCGGATTTAATTACGGTAGGCACCGCCATAATTTTAATTATAAAAGAAAACTTGTTAAAATTTCATACGATTTTTTTTTTTTTTTAACGAAAAATGTAAATGCTCTGAAATTTTTTAACCGGGCGATATTTCGTTTTTGGTTTTACTAATGTTAGTTATCTATTAATTAGCTTTCTAGTCACCGGGTAATCTAGTAATACACTCAGCATTGTTGAAAGCCCAAACGTTTCTCTCCATGATGCTGTGACGTCACACAGTAGCGTACACAATCTCCCTTTACTTTTTGTTCTGGTTTTGACCTTATTTACAGAGGGAAAACGGCTTATATGTGTAAGCATTTTAATGCACGTGTATGTGTGTTTATACGTGTGTTGTTGCGCATTTGGTTTTCTCTCACTACCAAAAAACTAATCGCTAAACAAATATTTACAGAAATTAACTTTTTTAATGTACGTATTATTTTGAGAAAATGGTAGATTCCTTTTAATTTTTAAGCCGTGTAATTCAAAGCATAATAGCTATAAAATAAAGGAGTTGTTTTTTCATGAATTAATTAGATCCTGGTTTTTCTTAAGATATCGGTTTAAGTGTCTCTGAAGGAACTTCCTATTTAATTTATTGAGCTCTAAAGGTTTTTGAGAAATCGCACCCGTGTTTCGTTGAAGGGAAAAAGATTTGAATTAGAATGGATTTACAAAACAAAGCAATTTTATTGTGATTTAAATAACGTAATCAACAATAATATAAAAAAGCTTAGAAAAACGACGGTATTGCATATTACAGGAGAAAGTAAACTTCTTCCCTCATAACTAATTATGAGGCAAATTCTGAATATTAGGTCTTACCGAGATATGTGTAATGAATTGCAGAGGTAGTCAATTATAAGCAAAATTCTAAGTTCTTATGGTGCCACTGAAAAAAATTTTATCCTGCACTTTTCTGTTTTATTATCCAGTTATATCATAACAGACATGGCCAACGGTAGTTGGAAGATTATTTTACATGAATGCATTTTAAACAAATGATATTAACAATATGTAAATTGCGGATTATATAAACGTTTCGTTAACTGGGAGTCTTTACCAGCACGTCTGCCGGCTAAAAAAAATGGTTTTGTAAATATTTAATGGTGTCAATAAAGATTTCTTGATTTTTATCTTGAGCACAACATTTATTGGCGTAAATATTTATGGTACACAACTTTGTATACTGTATTTACCTTAAAATAAACAGCTAATTTTTTTCACAACTTAAAATAACTGATCTAGTGAAAACTTTTTCTATTGTGAAATGGAGGTATTCAAACTTGCATTTGTGGCCGTCTTTTTGTTTTGCAGATAACGGTAATGAGATAACAACTCACGTTATCGACGTGGGCGTCTGCATGTTTCCTTCAGGTAATATTAATTATTTCCCTATTTGTGATCTCAATTCCCTTAAATGTTGAATGCCTTATATATATCAAGAACAAATCAAGATAGGAAAAAATCCCAAATTAAAAAAAAACTTTATCAAAGAATGTAATAAAAGAGTAATTATTTCTTGGTCTAAGTTACAGTTTAAATTACCCTATATTTTTTAAATGTGTAACTTTAGAACATATATGCACAATAAATTAATTTACCCTTTAATTTGATATGCGTTGTGACATATGATAATTAACTGTAACGCCTAGAGGCATTATATGTATGTAGTAATATTTGTATGACGAATAATTGAATACTTACAGATTTGGCACAATGTTTCCGTTGCTAAGGTCATGTGAGTTTCTCCACAACTATTCCTTCGCTCTTACAAATTTTCGGCACATGGTGTCCTACTGCACAAGAATGTTGTTCTTAATATATTTACAATAAAATTTAAAAACCAATGCGTTATTCCTTTAAAAACAGTTTACGGGAACACGACAAACATGTGTTAATTAAATTACGTAATATGTGTCAAAAACTGTTAATGGCAACTACACACACAAAAACCTACGACAAACACCCAACAGTATATATGTAGTTAATTTATTATTTTTGTTTCAGTTACCACTATTTGTGACGTCCGGTGGTATCCTCTCATTTCACAGTTTCTTGAGTAAAGCGGCAATCTTACTTATTTCAAAACTGACTAATGGATCTTAATACCACATTTGCACAGTATTAAATTATTAGGCACTTATAGGAAATATGTTTATTTGCCATTTAGATACTCCTGATATTTCCACTTCTGCGATGCCCTTTCCCTTTATCACCTTTCCTTTCGAGAATGTATTATATATTACAAAAAAATTCACAAAATTAGGGAGATGGGGGGGGGGGATTGTAACTCCCAAATTCACCATTAAAAAAAACTCAAAATTGTGATTAACTCAAAATTTCAATATAATTTGAAGCTACGTAAAAATTACTTCTGCTTCTCGAGACACTGAACAAACGTTGAACGCGACAATTTTATTTACTTGAGTTTACATACACCATCATTAGGCAGGGGACTTAATGTTTCACTTGTGAACATCTTACCAAATGAAGTGAGCATTAGGATGTATTCGTGAGCATGTCTAGCAATTCTGCAACGAAAAATTTTCCCTAATTAAGTGTTAAAATTATAATTATTACGATATTTTACATAGCCTTTAATATAATACTGCTTACATGTATTCTTGTATATTTTTATACTGGTACTTCTGAATAAGCATTTTGGTTTTGTTTTCTATTTAGTGATTAAATTGATGTTTGTTTACATTGTACAATGCTGTTACCAAATTTCTGACAGTTTTACGGTAATACAATCCTGTAGAGTTATACAAGAATAAGCGGTCGCACCTGTTTATTTTATTTAATCTATTTCAGTTTTTTACCCGGCTAACATATTTCGTAAAAAGTCACATTATAATTTGTAAATACCTTAATAATTAATGTTATAAAGTAAAAACAAGTAGCTTTCAAATCTCGTCGGAGTTGGTAATGGAATTTTCAAGAATGATTTTTATGTCTTTGATCTCTGGAACACGGCGGCAAAAGAAGACATAGTCTACAAGGTAAATGGATCAAAGTATTAAATATAAAAGTGACGTACTTATCCTGCTTTTCTGGGATTAGAACCCGTGACCCTTCACACGACGATATAGTGCTAAGTACTTACGCAGTAGAGTGACCAAGTTTTCCTTTATTTCTTTCCAAACCAATTTGGTATTTCAATCAGCCATTCATCAACAGACTTGCACATGGCTACATAGGTGTTTTGCTGTAGTAAAAGGAAATTAGTAGATATTCTTTATAAGTTTGTAAGCACTCATTAAGATACTGAAGACTATGCTTGTTAAATGTTCGTTTGACTGATACGTGGATATCTCGACGGTGAGCAGGATAAATACACATAGTATCCTGCTGAGAATTTTTTGTAACCAAGCGAAATACTGTAATGGTAATTTGTAGGTTTGCGTTGCCAAGAACCTAGACGCAAATATCCATGACGTAATATATTCTGTAATTATTAAACTTCAGCTGTTTCAGTTGCTCAATCCACCTGCAGACCAACGTCATTCAGAAATGCAGTAGTTCTCTATGTCCCTAACGCCGTGAAATTAGATTCTTCTTGCACGAGTTAATACAGTTACCTGTAGTTGTCAGACCAAGTGAGCGTGTGGTAGAATGGTTGCAACATTGCCTGATGTGAAGAGTTCTGCCGCCAACTCTCGAGTCAATGTTAGTGTCATGCATTGGAAACCAATCTGTCATCTTCAGTCCCAGACTGACACAGACCACGACGGGTTACTTCGTAGCTGCCGACTGTCCGAGCTAGTGGTTACTCCGGCGTCGACGATATCTTCAGTCACACTAAAGTAAAGTAAACGTGGTATTGACCTGGCCTCGTCATCACNCCCTGGCCGGGATCCCCTCCTCCGCCCTGCCTGGTGTGTACACCTGTGCCGGAGAGCGTCTTGACCCTCCCCACCAGTCCACAGTTGGCGACGACGCCGCCAGTCTGCGCCCAGTTGGCGTCTCACGTGCGGCCGGCTCTCCCGACGTCCCTAGGGTCCAGCGGCAACAGCGACGCCAGCCAGATGTAGCACTTACGCACGCGCCGCGGGCTCTCATCTACTCTCCGACATACAAGGCTCTCCCCGACGTCCGTAGAGCTCACAGTCAACCGCGACGCCAGCAAGACTTGGCCTTTACGGACACGCATTCTCTTCAGCTCCTCTTGAACCTGAGGAACAGGGGGAAATTAACAACACGTAACGTGACTTCGATTACGATATCCGTTGCTCGAATTCTTCAAAGTTCTAGGGTACATGACATTTTGTACGGCGAAGTAGCCCCGTGTATAGTGAGGTGTTTCGTGGTGCTTGTTAGTGCGCAATTTGGTTACTAATACCACGATCTGCAAGAAAAACTTCATTTGGAAAAGGCGGTTATTAGCAACACATAACGTGAGTTACATTTTTATATACTTCTCTGAACATCCTAAGTTTATTAGAGTACAAACGACGTGTAAAGCGCAGTTGGTCGTAAGCACTACTTCTGTGGTAACTGTTGAACAATTATAATTGTGAGAATACTCAGGACATAATGAGAGGATTTAAATGAATAAAATAAGTGAAGGATTTTTATACAGATTTTTAAACTCGTATTAATAATCCCGACATACGAGGACAACAAATTTATTAGCCATTCAATACATTTTTGAATAGAGTCCGGAATTGAAAAATAATAATTCAATGTAGTATATTAAGATGATACAAATTGATGTTTCGCTCCATATGCAGTCACAAGCCAGAGTGGAAAGGCATGTTTATTTGCTTAGTATCTCAACATTCATACAGGGAACAAGATTCTAGTTGTAAAATAAACTACATTTAGGTGCAATTTACTCTGAGATAGGCGTAAGAGAAAGAAATTTCTTAGCAGTACTATCCAGTCCACGCCAGGAACTTAATTTTTGTGTGTTTGTATACAACCATAACAGTGTCTTAGAGCTGGCACATCAGTGAGCCATTGTAATGCTTTCTATCTAATATTTTAAGTTTAAAATGTGAGTGCTATATCCCAAAGGTATAAGGAAAAAGAGTTTTTGATGATAACATTGTTCTTTCCTCCTGAATTTTGTTGCGTATATCATTTTAAAGGATTTTCATAGAAAGGATGGAAAGTAATTTTAATATTTGAAAAAATACCTGTTGTGTGCATCATTACCGGAAATATTAGCAAAACAACGGTAAACTAACTGTATAAACCCTTATCTATGACATAGCATAATACGCATAGCACTAAGGCATATTTCAAACACATGAAATATGCCAATATTCCCAAGTATGTGGCAAATGTGCTGACTGTGGGTTAAAGGTAATGCACCAAAGCGAGGTGTTGAAGCTGTGATCTAAACAGTCTGAGCAGTGGAAGGAAGGAGACGCACGAGAAGTGGCGTGGAGGCTGTGAGGGATACTGTACGGTGTTTGCCGAACTAAGTAGCTAATTAAGTATTATCAAGTGCATAAATCTCTCTTCTGTGTATAGTCTGAAGATATTGTCAATGCGGTGGCGTTGTTGCTGTAGGATCCAGAATATATTGTTCCCTATAGGAGTTAAAACCTTGTCCAATTCACTTAGTTCACAAGTCCATTGTGATACTGCGTCACATGCAACTGTACCGGAAGAGGTTCAAGCAGTTCTAGCGTGCCCGTGTAGTGCACGCAAGTTGGAAGTACCAGCTAAGTGCAACGCGAGTGTGGTACAGGAACAGGAAGAAGGTTCCTGCAGCGACCGTGCAGATAGCAGCAGCTGTGAAGGAATGTCCGAGCAGCAGGACGAGTGGGCTCGCCACACAGAGCACCTACTGACATCACACCTAGAGAGGAGCGGTGTCCTCCAGCCAGCACGCCGCGCCTGGAGGATAGCTCACTCTGACATCAGTGGTCGTGGTGTGGTGGCCACGGCTGACCTGGAGCCCGGGGACGTTGTGCTGGTCGACACTCCCCTGGTACTCGCCCCTCGTGCCTCGCCTCACAGTCCGCCACTCTGCTCCGCCTGTCACAAGGCAGGTGTGCCACTACGTGCGTGCGTAGCAGGCTGTGGTCTGCCCCTCTGCCCCTGCTGCCTACACTCTCCAGCACATCGTCCAGAGTGCAGCACACTCCAGCGCTGGAGAGGAGGGCCTGTGCCTGGAGGAGGCTGGAGTCCACGGCTGCTCTGGACCCTGGCGGCTGTGCGTTGTCTCAGGCTGTCTGCTGACGACATACCTCTACTGCGTTGTCTGCTGGCGCATGCTGGACCCCGTCATGCCATAGAGGTGAGTCGTGTCATGCTGCTCATGGTTCAGAGAGATTTGGGCGGTTCTTAACAACGAGGTCTTGAGAGCTGATGGAGGTGAAGCTAGGTGAGTATGTAGTAGTGCTGAAATGCAAGGGCGGGGGAAACGGGAGATCCACGAGAAAACCCTCCGACCAGCGGCATCGTCCGGCACGATTCCAACATACAAACATATCCGGGAGCGACCCCGCCGGGAATCAAACCCGGTTCGCCTAGGTGGGAGACGAGTTATCTAACCACTACACCACCACGGCCTTTATGTTACTGATAACATACTATAGCTTAGCTCTGTTTCATTACTTCGTAATTAATACCGTACACAAACGGTATAAATACGAATCATTTGACAATTTTTAACTGCGATATAACATAAAATTAAGCAGACAAACATTCGCAGTGTTAAGTTATTCTTAATGACAATTTTTGCAATTATAGCAGAGACTGAACCACTTACTTATTGGAGATATTACAGTAATGTTTAAGGTGGAACATTGAGTGATGTGATAATGTAGCTGAACGACGATCCGAGACTGCTTCAATGTCTACAGCCGTCATCAACTAATTTTGCGGATATAATTCTAGTTCGTAATCTAAGTTTGGTTTTTAAAAATTCTAAAAGTATTTTATTAATCTACCCTAAACATTTAACGAAAAACTGCGCCTTATGCTTTTGCCACGAAACCCACAGTTTTCGATAAATTCATGGATTAATATTTTAACTAAGTATTTCAGTGCATGGGGAGTAAGAAACAGGCGGAACAATAGAAATTGTACGGTTTCTAAATTTTGAGGGTGGCAGTGTTGCACTTGAACATGAACTGATAACTGTAATAAATACGAGGTTTAAATACGCGTGAAAAAATATGCCATTAATAAATTATAGCGCTCCACAATACAGCGTTTTTTTTTCCTCACGATTTCAAGACCACTGTTTCGACACAAACCTGGCTTTCAGTGTAGACACGGTATTTAGATGTGTAAAGAGACTTCAGTCACTGAAACTTACTTCGGCGTTAACCTTCCCCTCACGAGTAATTTACTTGTAGTGTATCTTCGTCCTCTCAGGTCCTTTGTACTCCTGTGCCCGTATCAAATGTACAAGAACAAAACAGTAAGATTTACAAAAATACTCCGTCGTTAACAAATTGTACAAGCTACCTCACTAAACTCTTTCCATCACGCGCCGATAGACAATAATAAATGGTGCGCGCCTTCAGTAAACTAGTAAACGAGTGTTTCCCCTTATTACCCAAATGTGGTGAAAAATGTGTCCAATATTATCTATTTCTACACAGTTTATACCAAATCTATAAGATACCATAATATTTATCTGCATAATTAATAAATAGGAAATATGTAGTTTTTAATATTAAATTATATATAAAATTATAAATTTTATCCTAATTTTGAAATCTGTTATTAGGAAAAGTTAAATACATTTTTCTGCTTAAAAAACTCAGTCTGATTCCTTAACTAGGAAGACTACTTACTAACGGTTTGAAGCAATGGGTGGGTTTTCAGAGGAAGTAAAGCGAGATAAAATAGTTAACTCACAAGCTCTGCATATATATAGAATATCTCGTTCTGTAGCAGCTAATAACGCCAGTAACATGTTGCTCATTCACGCTGTCAATAGGAAAGCTTCAGAAAAACGAAGATTTCATGTTTTTATTGGGACGATACTTTGGTTCGACTTTCCTCCGGTTACTTAGATTATCCTCGGGTGTTTTTCTTCCGCAATGTATTTACGTCCACGAACCAGATGGTCAAGGGTTTCTTTCGGAGATTACTGTAACCTGTATGCCTGCGCGTAATCGCGTTACGTCAACCCAGCTTTATTCTTCTCCAAGTCTCATCACGTGAACCTCGATATCCCAGAAACAAACTTGCAGACCTTCTGCCATTGTGTTCAGAGTTTAATCTCAGGCGTATCGAAGTCTGGAATTATCTCTTAACGTGGTGCACCACAAAATCAGTGCTATCCAAAAATAATTGTTTTCAAATTTATTCAATTTATTATTTTGAACTTTGTAATAGTAAAATTGAAAATAATGCCTTCTTATTCATAGGCGAATTTCATCTTCTTAAAAGTTTCTGGTAAAATATTGAGTTAAAAAAAAATTATTTTCACGATATACACATGTCAGTATTACAAAAGTGTAAATAATAGTATTTCATAAATTAAAAAAAAAAAATATTTAGGCATATTTACTGATTTTGTTCTTTATGTCACTAATTATTCGTAAACATTTGCTAACATTTTATCTAAATATTTTGACTGTATCGTCTGTTGCTGTCTATGATAATGGCCAGCATTCGAGTGTCTTGTTAATAAATCTAACCGCATCAAAATATATTAAGTTGTTCAAATTCAATTACTGGTTTTATGTTTCAGGAATTTGCGCAATGAGAGACCTTTCCATTGTCCATAAGGGTGTCCACTAACTAAATTACGCCGCGTCTCCATACCCAGTTTTCGAGGGAATAAGGTATAAATGAAATGCAGCGTGAAGGGTGACATCGACCTAGTGAACGGCTCCCGAGGTTGTCCCGAAGGCACCTGTGCTTCCCAAGGGATGACCTAGAATGAGATCCCAAACGGCGGTATATATATATATATATATTTTGTGACTACACACACAAATAGAGATGTTATTAGATTTATATATTTCTGACTCTCACACTTGACTAAGACTTAAAGTGCATTTGCTCTCGGTTGTCAACGAGTCTTCCAACAGAGTACTGCTTGGACATTTTGAATCACAATAATTATCTCACCGTTGTTCACTTGTTTATACGCATAAGGTAACCAAGAGCTTGACCTGAAGGACGAGTTATTGGGTAAGATCATAAAAAGGAGTGAACTTGGAAAGGAAACTACGAGGGAACATAACGAAGCCTGAGAATTGTCGCCATCGAGCGGCCGCGTCGCTACGAGAGCAGCGTGTGCCACGCAACTCCATTTTCCTGTCTGCGATATACAGTGGGACGGCGGCCAGGTCTGAGAAATCTATAAATGCTGGCGTTACATAAGTTTGGAATTGTCCCAGGTGTTCCAACTTCCATCGGGTGGAGGGCATCGTCTTGGCAGCGGCAGACGATGTCCGTATCTGAAGACAAAGCGCTCCGTTGTTTGGCAGGTGACAGCCCCACGTTCCCGTTACTTCCCCTTAACTTCGACTCTCTTTAATTTTTGTCGTGGACAGAAGCATCTCTGTGCACTGAAAGGCGGAAGGCATGTGCTGCCCAAAACACGTAATAAGAGGTTAACCAACCGATTTCAAAGTTAATTTATAACCTACTGTTCGTAAAAATCAGAACACGTTAAAAGAGTCGAGACATTTGACTAAATCTCAGAGTTAGTTTGTTAGAAAGTTCTGAAGTGATATATAGCAATTTATCATCATGCTTACTTGGTGTCCATAATGAGCGATGAATTGGCCTGGTCATAGAATGAACTGATGATGATCACACGCAGAGGTACGTCCAAGTGCTGGCATGTCCTGGACTGACAGTAGGGCTGGGGGTATCTGGACCACGACTGTATTAAAAACGAGGTTCTCAGTTCGAAGTGGGAGATGGTCCTGTGCTCGACGGCATAGGCGCTGCTTTTGGGGTCCCAAGTGTTTTGCCCCCCCCCCCTTTTCCACTAGTAATTGTCAAGAGGGAGCTTAATGCGCCTCTGTTTTACGTCACTTTATTACCTTCAACTAACAACTAATCCCATTCTATTGACCTATGCATATAAATAGTACATCCGTGCATCTGCTGGGATTCAGTCCTGAAACTTATATTTTCAATTGTTTGGGTCGTTGTTAATTCCCTTTGTCAAGGAGTTTATCAACCCATCCTAAACCTTTTCGACCTTAGATAAAAACGTACTTCACCAACAGGAATTTAT
This sequence comes from Clitarchus hookeri, assembly GCA_002778355.1. Classification (NCBI taxonomy): domain Eukaryota; kingdom Metazoa; phylum Arthropoda; class Insecta; order Phasmatodea; family Phasmatidae; genus Clitarchus; species Clitarchus hookeri. The sequence continues at coordinate 508,742 of NQII01001328.1, forward strand.
ACATTGGCCATAATTCGAGCCCAGGAAGCCTTGTAAGTGAGTCAAGGTGGGGAAAGCTCCTCCAGAAGGTGCTAGGTCAGCTGCCAGCTAGCAGTGCGACTGTATTGCCACAGATGGAGGTCCTGGAGAAGGAGCTGAGTGGCGGGCCAGGCCCCACTCAGGAGGAGCAGGACCTCATGCGCCTGTCCTGCCAGGTGATGGACGCCAACGCCTTCGAGACGCCGGGGCCAGGAGAGGACGACGGCGACGGCTGGCACCTGCCGACCAGGGAGAGGACGTCTTGCCTGCGTGGACTGTACCCGCTGGCGGCCATGATGAACCACGCCTGCAACCCCAACACGAGGCGCGGGTTCAACGCACAGCGCCGCATGGTGGTGCGTGCCACGGTGAGGGTGAAGGCAGGAGAAGAACTCACCAACTCGTACACCACCTTGCTGTGGGGCACACTGGCCCGCAGGCGACATCTCCTGGCCACCAAGCACTTCCTGTGTACCTGTGCGCGCTGCAGCCACCCACAGGTACGTGGATGTCGTGTCGCCATATGTGGAAGAACTTAACAACTACTGTAGTTCTTCAGTGTTCATGGAGGTGGATTGAGTTGAGGATAGATTTTACAAATTCTGTACAGACCTTGACATCGAGGTGTTGAGTGCCGGGATATGGGGATGGAGAGCCGATGGGATACAATGGTGAAGGAAACTAGAGAACCTCGAGAAATATCAACAAGCAATGGGTAACATATGTCGTATTTCCCTCATGCGGAAATCCGGGTTTTCAGCCCACCGGGATTTGGCTTGGATTGCCGTGGTAGGAGGCCGGCGAATTAGCCGCTAAGTTACTGAGATTCCCAGTACCTGTGGCAGTGTCCTCCTAACAACAGCCTTCGGATATGGACAATAAAAGGTGGCCATAAGTCCTAGATGGCATGAACTGATTTGAGGTGATATGACTGAACGAAATAGTAAAATAAAGGGAAATGAGAACACCGAGAAAACATATGACATTTGCAAAGCTGCTTTGATATAAATCATGTTTTATCATGTCTTTAAGGACAAACTGTTTTTCAAGGCAGAGTTGCATTAATGTTTGGCGATCTACTTCAACAAAACTTTGGATCTATTCATTGTCATTATCTGAATTTATGGATATGTATCGCAGAATGGACAGTCGTGTGCAAAGTGATAGTCGCTTATAAGAGTGAATTATACCATAAGGTCATACTCTGATGCTTCAGAGTTTGTGTTGTATCCCAAAAAATGGGAAGTTTGTGTTAAGATAAATGTACAAACGAAAAATACACTGATATTGTTGCAGACATTAGGAACTAGCCAGAATGTCCTGAGATCATTCTAATGATCGAGAATGAAGCTGGAGACCATAGTATGAAGGCTGCGATGACCTACATCAATAAAGAAGAGGAGCTAGTGTAAGAACCATAACGTGAAAATTGAGTGATCTGTCGCCAGGAACGAAGACCTAAGCTGAGTGTCCAGAAATGAGTTATATGGTGGTGTACCCTGAGAAATGACTACTTTGTCAGAGTACCCTGTTGTCATTGTTCAGTAGCATGTCTCCAGGTTTGAAAGTCAAACTTAGTGCCCTTATGCGAGCAATGTGATAGACAGGGTCATTATGCAGAGTTTTTGGGTGATGTTTCCTCAGGAGTGGTGAGCTAATTAGATTACTCCTGTATGAACGATGATGAAATTGACCTTCAGGGAAGAGGAGTGTGCCTTAGTCATGTTGAGACTATTTGAATGTGTGTCATAAGATTAGAGGAGTCCATCTCAGCACCCTGATTTGACCTGTGTTGTAATGTGTCTTCAGCAGTGGGGTGAGTCAGATGGGGATCAAAACTGAGCATCCTGGTATGAATTATGTGCTCTGCCTTTAGATAGAAAGTGTGTGTAAGGGCACCCTCCTGAGTATTTTCTGTGGCCTATATCTGTGAGTGTGAAGCCAAGTTTAGAATATTCTACTGTCATGTGGTCACGTGTATCCAGGAGTGGTGAGCTGAGCTGAACACGCTTGCATGTTTAATGACGTAAAACTCCTTTATTAAATAAGTGTGTGTCCTATTCAAGTTGAGAATATTTGATGGCAAGTCAGCAGTAATAAAGAGAGAAGCTGAAAGTCGAGGGGAGTGAGTCAAAGCACTCACGATGTGTTGTCTCCTCAGGAAGAGTGTGTCAGAGGAATACGACGATGATTGTTGGGGGTGTGTGTCCAGGAGTGGGGAGCCAAGCTGAGCGCCCTCGCATGTCCCAGAGCCGAGTGCACAGGCTCAGTGCTGCCCTCTGACCCCCTGCAGCTGTACCCCACGTGGCAGTGTGACATGTGTGAGTCACAGCTGTCCTGGAAGCAGGCCACCGCGGTGCAGGTGGCCCTGGGCAGGATGCTGGTGGGTGTGAACACTAGCAGCCCAGGTGACATACACAAGTTCCTCGCCAGCCACGCCATCACTGTGCCTGCTTCCAACCAGGTCGTGGTGCAGCTCAAGTGCGATCTTATAAGCCAGTACGGACATCGCAAAGGCTACCTATACACTGGTAATTATATATTTATTTCGCAGTGTTACTTTAAACTCCTTACAATCGAAGGTCCACGAATTCCGATAATTCTTTCGGTACCCATGTGTTGCTTGATGATTGTACCACAGTTGTTTGACTCACCCTGGGCGACTTTGAGCTAGTTATAAGCGGGAATTAATATCGCCCATCCATCATGAGCAACCCAATCCAAAAAATGAAGTAGCTAGTAAATAAACAAGTGTGCCTCAAGTACATAAAAACGAATTTGCGGAATTCGTGAACCTGTACCTAAAGACCCGAAATTTCACAAATACATTTGAGGGCCAATTAATATTGAGACATCAGTAAGTTTCGTCAACTTTTGCAGTTGTAAACAGTTTTTTTACCTGTCTTGTGCGACTGTGGGGCAATAACAAACCCGCCAGAAAACAACGACTGAATGCTGTGTATCTGGTTAAGGGAAGAATTGATTAGCATAAGGTCCAATGCCAACAAAATTATTTATATTTGTAACTTTTACTGTACTCTGGGAACTAAACTATGAAACTGAAGGAGTTGCGTTTGTTTCTACCGGTTACAAAATTAAATAGGCGTACACAACTTATTGACGAAATTTACCAGAAAGAGCTACTATGCGGGGTAGCATCAAACGGACAATTACCCGAATCTCTTGCTTACAGAGGAGTATAAAAATTATTTAACCCTCCAAGATTTGCATTAATTCATGGATTGTCTTCTGCACCTGCCGCCTCGAACGGTTGTCTTTCTTTGATCTGATGTCGCAGTGGCAGCATCGACTTGTGTGGTCTGCCTATTTGACGGTTCGCGAGATATAATGGCTTTTGGAATTTTTGGATTGTCGATTTAATTGAAATTGTTAATTGTCTCAGATTTGTACATTTTTTCGGTGTTATATTTCTGGGTACACGGGTGTTGTTCTTAAGCCCACTAACATGTCGTGAAGTGTAGTAATTCACGGATTCAATTGTTGCAAACAATAAATGTTTAATGCGTGCAACACATTAAATCGACACAACACTTGTTCAGTTATCACGAACAATAAACTGTAGGCCTCGTGTTGAGCCTTATTAATATGAACCATGCATATCCTAGACCACTATAACCCACAAGGAATATCATAGGTACTTGAGCCAAACAGTTTACAGAACCTGTCAAAATAACCGTCATGTGCGTTTTGTACACAGTTGAACACACTAGTTCGGAGTGTGTTACACTCTAAATCGGAGTCAGTTAATATCTGCTTATTGTCAGTTGAAACTTCTCCATCCGGAATCAGTAGAAAAATAAAATTATTAATCTATTCAGTTAAAATAAATCCACTTACCCAGACAGTAGAAAATCACTTATTTATAGTTGATTAATTAATTAGCATCATGATTTAAAAAAAAATGTATTACGGTGTGAAATAAAGTAAGTACAATTATTTTGTCATGAAACAAAAATAATACCCGTACAAAAAAAATTGGGCGTGATTAGGCTCGAACTCCGCCCAGAATGCAACAGATATTCTAGTCTTACTTTCTAACTCGCGACTTTGCCACTGCAATATTCATCTTCATATTTCGCGTAGTAACAGTTACATACTATGGCAAACGGCTATAACTTTCGTAATGTGGAAGTACTTCATGCTGTCGAAATATACCTGTATTCTGTGCACTTTGCAAGGTTCGAAAGTCAATCTAAGTTAAGTTTAGTTCAGATTATGTGTTTTAAAAGACATTGTGTTTTCATTTAACGAGGTTGTCGCTGTTTTCTTGCATCCGCCATTTTACAACGCAACGAGATTTTACAGAATGAAGCTGTTGATTAGAAGTGACAAAAATAGGCTACTAATGACTGTGTTAATTCGACAGTGGAATGTTAAGACCAAGTAATTCTTTTATAAAAGTTGTCATTTTCCTATTATTTGATCAGTCAACTTGCATAAAAAAACATTTTGTTGGTAAAAATCCACGTATCATATTGAATCACCTCACTGTCGAATTAGTGAAAGTATTACTGATCAATCTGTCTCTAAAAATAACAGTTCTAATCTGTGCTGTCTCGTTGCATTGTAAAATGGCGGATACTAGTGAACATTGATAATCCCGAACATTGAAATCACTCTAAGTTATCTTTAATAGCACAGAATCTGAACTAAAAAACATAACTTAGATTGACTTTGAACCCATGCACGTGCCCATAATATGTGTATATATATTTAGACAGAATGAAGTACTTTCACATCATCAAACATACAGCCGTTCACCATTACATAGTTGTGTTGAATACCCATAGTAAAGGTATTGGCCGTGAGTGGTAAGATAGGGCAGTGGGTAAGATGGTCAATAAGGACAGCTATAATATAACATGCCTTACTTTTTGGGCGGGAGTTCTATCCCAACCACAGCAACAAATATTTTGTGTACACAACATTTTTGTTTTGCGACAAAGTCAATAGTACTTAACTTATCAAATAATAGAAATGCTTTGCTTTTATAGTATCCCGGGGCTTTTTTACTAGCCAACTATAAAAAACTAATTTTCTACTGTTTGAATTAGTGGATTTCGTTTAACTGACGAATTAGTGATATTTTCTACTGATTCCGGATGGAGCTGTTTTAGCTGGCAATCAGTAAAAATTCGCTGATTCCGATTGATAGTGTAAAATATATTTAAAACTGCGAAACTTCCCTCTTTATAAATTCTGTTGTATGCTTTTCACGATTAACCGAGCACATTTGAAATCAACTTTTTAAAACTGTCACTGCCCCTACCTGCATGTCAACGGGCACACTGACTGGCACGCACTCAGTAAAGTTGGCAACGTCGGATGGAAAGTAGTTCCGTATCATAACGCTGAATTAAAAGTGCTAGGTTAATATTTTTGAATACTGAAATGGTTTATTTTGCATCCCGTCTTTGTTTAATTAATAAAAGTGTAAGCATTTGCAAATTTATAAAATATTTACTTGTATGATAATTTTAGTTACCTTGATCAACACATGAATAAGGTGATGAGATCCATCGCAATGTTAGTGTCTCATGGGATAAAAGAATACAGTTATGCACACAAGTAGATTCTGCTCGGGTTAGGAACAAGACGTGATTTACTACAGGAGAGTTCAGCATAGTGAACATTTTCGCCGCTAGATTCGCAGTGCTCCAAAAGGTAACATTAATTAATATTTTAAGCTAAGTGAATAAATAAAAGAGAAATATTTTACTTAGTTGCAAAGTTATTTTATATTTGATTTATGATTATTACAAATATCGTGTTTTTTTTGTCGCGTGCAGTAGAAGCAACGTTAGCAGGGCGTGTACAGAGCGAGGGCTGGACCACGATCGCCGGGCGGTATCAGAGTGGCGAGTGACGTCACAGCCGCCAGGTCGCCGCGCCGGTTGGCCGCACGTGAGCTATAAACAAACCGTCTGGCCGGGCGAAGTCACGTGCGCTGACGGCTAAATACANCAGGAACGCCGCTCTCTCCTGGGAGACACGCATTCCTTCTGAGACTTCTTTAAAAATAAGTCTGGTTTGTTCAAGCCCATCGTCCAATATTTCGAGATGTCCTTCGTGGTTTGTAACTTCTCCTGCTCTAGAGTCTTCGTGGAGTGGAGAGATTTGGCCGGCTCTTAACATCGAGGTCTTGAGAGCCGATGAGGGCGAAACGAGGTGAGTATGGAGTAGCGCCGGAATGCAAGTACGGGAGAAACAGGAGAACCCCGAGAAAACTCGCCGTCCAGCGGCATTGTCCGATACGATTCCCACGTGCTAAATTCGGGGGTTGCCCCACCGGGAATCGAACCCAATTCGCCTTGGTGGGAGGGCGGCAGTCTTACCACTACACCACCGTGGCCCCTAACTGTCTTCGTGACATGACAGTGGGTCAAGAATTTTGCCATCCATGATGCCGATTCAGGTATACTGAACGATGAGTATATATGCCGATGCACTTGAAGCCAGTCTTGACTCATCCAGAGTGAGGTACGGGTTTTACATGTTTTTACATGTTATGAACAAAATGACTGAAGTTGACAGAACCATCTGATTACAGTAGGATCCGAACTACTGACTCGATCTCTGAAGTTTTGAGTCATAACGGAGGCTGTATTCGAGCGAGACTTTTACAGCATTGTCGGGAAATATACATTTTCGCTTGGCCTCAGACCGCTTTTCTGCACATTCCCGCACATTGCTTTGACTGTGATGTTAAACGTTAGCGTCGTGTTGACTGATGCAATTTCGGTTGAATATTTCCCCCCATAATTTCCATTTCAGTAAGATGTTTGGCATGCTAGTGTTAAGACATAGGCTTGTAGACTTTGGGATGCTGGGTTCGCTGTGCGGGTGCCACTGTAAACTTGACCTTAAACAATAGGATTGCGCGATATCTTCAATCTGGGACAATATGCGCTCATTATGTTCTTTATTGGCTTTATTAATCTCCCCTCTCGTATTGCGGAAGTCTAAACGCTGACGAGGAAGAAGGCATGGATGACTTACAGAATGAAGCCGTGGCTCGCGAGGGAGTCAAACCCGCAGCCTCACAGTTCGACGGTAGCACCCCAGCGACTTCCGTCACAGATGCTGCCGTGTTGAATGTTTTCTACAGTGCGTAAGACGAAAAAAATATATGGTTATAAGGTTTTTCGGTAAAGTGTATAGTTTATTGCTTGCTGAAACTCTCCCCATCACATATGCAACATACTGTATGGATACCTTGTTTAATTTGATGTGTAAGCTGTTCGCTGTAAGTGAGCACTTTTGGAAGTAATGTTTAGACTCTAATCCTCTGCTTACGAGGTGATTAAAACCAACACCGACAATGCTTAGTATGTTGCAGGATCGGACTAGTGGGAAATAGTAGTGGATCCAGACTTGATTTTTTTTCATTATTCGGTAAAGGAAGAGGCCTGCTAGCAGGTCTGAAGGTATGGAATACACCTTGGAAAATTTTCTAAATTAAATAGTAGTAGTGAACTTTAAAGTTTATCCAATGCTTCTGGAAATACGTTATTAAGTTAGATCTTAAAATTTAGCCATATCTCTTATCCTATGACTTTTAACTTCACTCCTGCTGAATCGTAACCTTCCCTGTGAAATATCTTCTGTCTTATTGTAGGTGTAAGGGGCCTCAACCTTCCAATCCTGGTATATCCACCCCTGGTATGTAGTGCGGTGCAGCAAACAGAATTCTTCAGGAGGGGACCCATGTTCGGAAAAGGATGGTTTGGGCGCTGTGGGGTGTCAAAGTTTGGCAACGCTGTGGATATGGTGATGGGTGTACGTACCACATTGTGTCACGAAACAACCATCAACTCAACAAGAGCATTATGTCGCCAGGAAATCATAAAAGAGGATCGAATTGTCTACTCGTATTTGATTACAGAGTCTGCATTGGCGGTGCAAAGATTGTGGTTGTTTGCTAAGTAGCTCAGTCGCTGCGCGTGTTGGTATAAGGTTCTCCTCTGATGGTACACGAGCACAGAACATAATAGAGGTGTGAGATCTGGGGACCGTGGTGGCCACGGAACAGGTCCCGCAGGACTTGGCTTTCTTCTTGAAAAACAATCTGTTCGCGATCTCGCATGATCTACTGCGCGTTGTCGGCGTTGGTTTGAATCACCAGGTGAGTTCTGTCCTTCCAACACGTGTAAAACTAGTATGATCGTGGGTCCAGCGGCTTTATTCATTAATTGCTGGTTTTTAATTCGATCTGCATAAACCCAACATAAATGGAATAAAATAGGTCAGAGTTCACCATTTGTAAACACTTTTAATATGACGTTTAAACATGGAACAAAGTTTTGTGTAAATACCAACTTAAGTGTGTGCACTCGAGTAATTATTTCCGGTAAAATGTGTACAGATAACCCCAAATACATTTAAAAATGGTGTATTTTTCCTCAAAAGTGATCAATTAATGGCAAAATATATGATTTGTTAGAAATATTTTTGTGCTTTCTACGCTCATCTGGAGAGAAAAAAGAAGTACTTACTATCTTTGCGGTGGTACGCCTGAATTGTGGTCAGAAGGTTGGTGCTTCTGTCTCGGAAGCCTGCCCCTGTCGTGGTTTTCTACTGGTAATAGTCTGTTCTTTCATTGCAACAAAGTGTCTGGGTGGATGAACAACTGGAGTCAACACGCCAAGTAATTTATCGGAAATCAAAATCAGCGGGGTTGGGTAAAATTAAATACATAGGCTTACGTTGTTAATTGCGTACAATTAATTTAGTTTCACATTTTTTGCCTGCCTATAAGAATTTGTAACATCACTCGTGTATCTGCCTGGTCTGTTACTGCAAACAAATAGCAATTTGCCCGAGATATGGAAGAATATTTTTATTATCATCCTAATAAAATGTTCCTGCAATTACTTAATATGTGCTTTATATCCATACTATGTTTGATTAAGGCCTACATTTTTTACATAGTTTTTCTTGCAAACTCATATATCTGAACTCCGATTTAGTGTGCCCATCAGTAAAGTTGCGGTCATTGAAGTAAATGCATATTCCTAACTGACAGTTAAAAAGTATTTTGCAGAATGTCAGTAAAAGTTCAGCCAGAAAAGATTCTCAAAATTGTGTGTTTTATTAGATTACGTGTAGGAGAATATTTCACTGGCTGAAATATTTTTTCCGCGAGCTTCTATTATTGGCTTTTGCTGGCATCACTGATCCACACAGCTGCCACAAAGGAATCACGTGACCGCGCGCCCATTTCACGACCTGGCTTGCCATTTCCAAGGTCATTCCACTCGCCAGAAATGTGCGGGAGCAGCTCAGGTGCTATACTCAGATACCAACTCCACTTAAAACCAGTTCTTCAACCAGAACTGCAACCACGCTATCTTCTAAGTGGTTCTCTGTATAACATTTAGTGCTAGGAAAACCAGCTCATTCGGTACAGACATGAGCAGGTAACTAGATAAATATTGCAATTGTTTTAATGGTAATTATATTATGTTAGTCCTAATAAATTTACTATTTATCAATATATATATAGAGAGAGAGAAAGCGAGAGAGAGAGAGAGAGAAAGATAAATGTGCGCGTGAACAACCCGTATAGAAGTATACGGGTTGTTTACACGCACATTCTGTAATCTAAATTTCTAACATTTAGGAGGAAAATGTGGCACCCTTTTCCTAGCAGACGGAAAGCCAGATGAACTCGTACAAAGTCTAACGTTCACTGGCACTTTTGACGCCTCCCCACGTAAGCCTTCCAGAATAATGTGAAATCGTAATAAACATGTGAAGAGTGAAGTCACATTTTTGTACCTTTATTCGATAAACAGGATGAAAAAAGCTGTTTTTTTAAACCTAAACAAAGGTTTATTTTGAAATTCGCATAATATATTTTTAACACACAATACTTACAAAACCCAAATGTGTTTTAAAGCGCCTAACTAAAAATTACAAAAAAAAATTTTTTACAGTAAAATGTAAGGGAATTTTGATATAGCTTTAACACAACGAAAATGCACTTTATTATCACGAAACACGATTCCATACGCTTATTTTCGATATCTTACCTTTCGATTCGAATACCTTCCTTTCGTTGAATGTGTCGGTTTTGTAATGCTGCGTCAGAGCCATGCATTACATTTTATTGGTAGTGTGTTTATGTGGAGAGCCAACAGCGATTGCAGGTTTGTGTATGTCTATGAAACAAATGTGAGTGCCGACAGCTCTCTTTGTGGATGTACTGCCAGAGTGAGTCGGTACCGACAGCTTGCTTGACAGTGAAAACGAGAAATTAACATTACATGTGTGTTGAAAATAGAATCTAGTATGGAGGGCTCTGAGAGCACCATTTATACTTTAAAAACATAAACAAATATGGCTGCTACCTGCTGGCTAAATATACAGGTCGTCTGGTGACACTCGCACCACCTAGATGTTGAAAATATAAACAAATGACAAACGAAAAAACCAAGATGGCAGAATGAGTATAGGTGAGGGGTGGTGGGGCATTCCCCACCACCCCTCACCAGCTAACTAAAGTGTCAAAAGAAGGTGAGTAATTGGTGGTGGGGATGGGTCAATTAGCCAATGAGAAACATTGGCAGAGCAATTAAATATATTGAAAAGGGGTAGTGGGGGTGGGGCAATTAATGAGAAACATTGGCGGAGAAATTAAATATATTGGAAGGAGGAGTGAAGGGGATCAGTTGTCTGCTGGGCGTGGTGCTGGGGGACATACAGCAATGTATAAACAAATTACGAATAATAATATCCAAGATGGCGTCCACCAGCAATGCATAAACAAATCACAAACGAATAACCAAGATGGCGCTCTCCAGTAATGTATAAACAAATAAACCAATATGGGCGCACACGATAGAATGAGTATTGGTGAGGTTTGGTGGGGGTAAGGAGGACTTCCGGAAATGTAAGTTTTTTTAAGGATATATTTTATTAATAATTAATTTTTATTAATAAAATTTTAATTAAAAAATTTAATAATACATTTTTTATAATTTTTAATAATTTTTAAATAATTTTTTTGAAAAATATATTTGAATATTTTTGAGTTTCAATGTCAAAGGTCATCGGGGTCAAGATCTAATGTCACCAGGATCAAGGCTTAATTTCAGTGTCACCTGGATTCATTATGGCCGCCGGCCGATCGGAATGACAGAGCACGAACAGCTCCGACGCTCTTGTCCCAGGCCCCGCTGTGCCAAAGTCCTCATAATCCCTCTACTTACAGAATAGCTACTATATATTTTATATAATGTACGTTCTCTTACACACAGTTTACGTCTTGCAGTGCGAGGAGTAGAAAAACAGGTAATTGTGCTTTGGTTGTTCCCCAAGTTAGAGGACTGTCTCCCGTGAATATAGCCCGTATTTTAAAACAATTATTTTCGTCAGGTATTTCAACAAGTTCTCTAATTATTCACGGTTTTCGTTTACTAGATAATAGACGTTAAGCTGGAACTAGGTTTATTAGAATGACTTACCTACATAATTTTCATTTTGTGATATAAAACGCAAATGTAAATTAACCAATAACAATGATTATTTCGAGTCACTTCTACAGTGGCGGTAGTGTGCGTTTCAAGAATTAAATAATAATTATTGATAATAAATACAATATATAATATACAAGCAGGGTAGTATGTGTACTGAAATCGCCTCCGGGAAGTTCTGGGTTGGAATCCCTGTTCAGCCTCCCTGATATGGTTTTCCGAAACTGCGGGTGAATGTTGCTTACCTCAGGCCATGGCTGATTCCTTCCTCGCTCCTGCTCCTCTGAGCGACTGGCTCCTTCTCTAATGACGTCACTGTTGACGAGGCATAGACACTCGTCTTGGCGAAGTAAAGTAAACAAAGCAGCGTGCGATCCAGTGCAAAGGAACACGTACAGATGTGGGTCAGCTGTGTATATCAAGACGCAGGACCACAGGACAGACTGATGACGGGTAGTTAGCCATGCCAGGGACTGACATTATTTGCATGTATTACTATTGTCTTACTTGCTATTTCTTCTTTATACTATTTTTAATGTTATTTTGCATGCAATTTGTATTTATAGTGACTGTAAAAACCTCACCATTAAAAATAGTCTGAATTTAAAAAAAAAGCTCGTAATATTATCTAAGATGTGTTTCCAACCACCTGGTTCCGTTTTCAGTGACCTCGTACTCAAACAAACAATATGCCTAACGTTTATGTAACGCGAGTTGTGTTTTTTTTATTTAGAAATATCCGACAACAATCTGCAGCATAAAGAGAAGCTCTGCAAGGAAATCCTGGAATTGTTGGAGACTCTGCGAACCGGCCAGTGTAACATGAAAGGTAATGCACTGTTATAAACAATTAAATTATATTTCTAAAAAAATAAACAATATTGTCGATGTTTTAATGAGTATCATGGTTCTGCATAATCGATATCTTTCGTAAAGAGCTTCTCTCCCGAAAAAGAACCATTTTAAGTCCAGCCAATTAAATCACGCTGCCTGAAGTGCAGGGAGATGTTCAGCTTCCAAGTCAGGAACGCTGACTGACGTGCCTGATACCTATAGCGGCTTAATGTGCGTCATTTAAAAAAGGTCTGAGATGCACAGAATGAGAGCGGATAACTTCAGCAAACACGGCAGTTCACCAGACACAATGAAAAAGGCTAGTACAGTTGTGCGTCCTCACTCCAGTGTCCTGCCACGTGTTCAGTCAGACTCTCGCACTGAGGTACGACT